>JTDE01001818.1:109949-124959 GCA_014338405.1 Paragonimus skrjabini miyazakii | reverse complement strand
CACAGCTATCTTAATATTAGCTTCACGTCCATCAGCCTGTGTACAAATGTTATCTGAATGCCATTAACTGGATCTTATTTGTATTCCTTTCAGAAAGTAAGAATAGGGAAAATATCCAACACGAGTATGGTCATCCTGGTTGCCATGGTGCTCTGATACAGCATTAATTCGTCGCATAGATCTCAGATACCGGATGTGTGCCATCGCCTGGTCGACATTCTTGTTATAAAGCCTCGTTGCCGATGGTCTAGGTTTGAACTGCTGTGTACCTGAATTCTACGTGACTGGCACCTCTTTTACATTTGCCCTGACCAGGGAAATTTAAACGGACAGCTTTTGATGGGAGTAAGATTTTAGCAGTCCAATAGTTACAGCTAAGCTTACACTTGATTTTCCGAGGGTTCTAGTGGTCTAGTGATGTTGTCACACGCTTTTTAAGAATACCAAAGGGCAGTCTGTTGGCGGAGCGGAGATGACGAGCAGTTTTACCAATACAGGATAAATGGCAAATTAGTTTTCAAATCGATAAGGTGTGTTCCAGGGCTCAAGCCGCAACTTAAATTCAGTATTTTCGCAAATAAAGTGCAATGGTCTCCAATCAAAGACCGTAGTTAAAGTATAAAAAGTAGGGGCAGTTTAGGTCTTACAGATGTTGCCGTACTCACACCAACAGCCTTGGTGTGTTTACAATGTCTAGTCACCTCGATGCTGATTATCTAAGTTTACACTCGTTTACTAACTCAATTCCATCCTCTTATTTTTTAACTAGAGCATTTCATTCTCTTAGTTGTGTGGTCATTAAAGTCCAGTATCAAACTGGTGTATTATTGTTATTGTTGTTGATGATGAGGATGGTGAAAATGGAAGTGTGATGACTTTACCTTCTGCACTTTGTGCTTTGTCCTCTATACTACTTAGCACTTGAGAGAGAGTCCAAACAGCGTTGCAAAACCTTATTGTATGATAAGGAAAATGTTCCGGTCAACTCACTGCACTTTCATAGGCATAAATCTGACTTGCTGATTCACTTGGGCTAGTCTGTTCACTAGTTTCTTAGTTCTTTCAATGACGACATGTCTTGTTTTGCTGATGAGATTTCTTTGTTTGGTTGCTTGATTGAGAGTACAGTAGTACATGTTTTACTCTGTGCTAATCCGTTTTAACAGTACAAACTTATTTTACCACTTACCCAGTTAGTGTGTTACATTAGTTGGAACTAGTTTCACAACATATGTGAAACGTGGGGGGAAATGGCTAAAAATGACAGGAAAAAGTAGTTTGTGGAACGCAAACCCCATTGAGTGTAATTTTTCTTCCTATATCATGGCGTTCCTAACCAAAACTACTCGTTGCTCTTTAATCCCAACCGGGGAACTGGGATTACCATACTCAGACAAACTTTGACAGTAAAGCTTCTCCAACCTTATCTAGGTTTCACATTGACGCCTAGACTTCCGCTTCTAACCCATCTTAATACATTCAAACTGAGCACGACGTTTTACTCAATGAGTTAGGGCTATGGTAAACATGACCTGGAAAGCTGGCTCGTCTTTTGTGGTAGGTGGTAATCCTGGCAACTAGCAACTGCTCATCGTCAAAATAAAGCACGCTCAGGTTTCTGCCAATCTTATAACACGTAAAATGGATATACTAAACTGACGAACTGAAGCCTCCAATCGCCTGACGATACCTTGGACGATCCATGTAGCATCACAAATTATGGCATTACCGTTCATATACTCTGGGTCTTGAAGTCTTGCACGTGTAAACATTTTGACTTCTTTGTATATACAGTCTGTCGGGGCGCTTTCTCCGATTTCGTCCAATGCATATTTACATAGGAACTGAGAAGTTGAGTATCTCTGTTGTATTCTCATTTAGATGATGAAGGGTCTGATGGATCGTTAATTTTGCGATTACTCTCAGGATATTGATACACTTCTCGAGCAAACTCTTGTTCGACAGCCCCAATGTGCAGCTTTGTAACTGACCACAGATTACTCCGATGCATTGGAAGATAATGTGGACCTTCCAAGCAGTGGTGATCCTGTGTCTAACAAAGCGTGAAGATGTGGCCAAGGCAACCACTTTCAAGGCAAACCCGAGCCTACTCCCCGCAGTTATGTTGTTTACACGCTAAATTTAGTCTACGGTTCTCCAAGTCCCCTGTAGACCATTGCACGATACCTATATCATTCGCTGTCATGCTACTCATTGGTGCATCCGACGTTTTCCTCTCTGCCTCGTTTTGCAGTTTAATAGCATTGTATAGTTCTACGACTTTTGTTTTTCGAAATTCGCCGCCACCTCTGGATTAGATGCTGTTAAGCTGCCTAACCTTTATCGGGCGCTTTTAATGTATCTGGACTTCAAACACCTGCTAACAACACAAATCTAAAGTGAAATTTGGCATATCTCATACCATTCATGGGATACGGGCTTCACGTTTATCTGAATAATTTTTCCAGTTTTCTAATGGCAGTCAAGGTCACATTTTTATACGTAGAGAGCAGTATTTTCGCTGGTCTTGTCAGGTCGGTGACTGAGTTGAACTTACGCGTTTTTGACAGATTGACGTTTTTGTTTTTTCTTATTATCTTGTCTTGCCGTGTCTTAATTTGTGGGCTATGCAAAATCGGCTGGGATTCAACGTACTTGGTCGAGTTTTTCGTTCCACGTGCTATTTGTCACTGGCACAACTGACTACATAGTTGACAATTGGTTTCCTTGCTGTTTATCTCAAATCTTTTGTTTAACTGTATAGAGTTGTCAAGGTTTCATAATCTGGCCATGCTTAACTGGTTAATGCCGTCGATATTTTCATATTGGAGGTAGGATTTGTCTTCGTTAACCGTGGCAGTATTTCTCACGCCCTTTATGCTCAGTATTGACGGTAGTAGATTCACCGTTAACGCAGCCGCGTACCTTTCATACAACCCTGAGCTTGAAGCTTCCTCTTGGATGGAATGAAACGAACTATTGGCAATGACTTGACTTGAAAAACTGTCCTGTTTTCATAATAAAAATTAGGATGGAACAATACTTAATTCATCAGTTCCCTGTATCTGGATTCAATATCTAGGATGTAGACCATTCAGACAACTAAACCATAAGTAAACGTAAAGCAACGCCCACAATACAGTCTCTTGGCAGTGGTCTCTCAAGTGTTTTGTGAATCACAGGCCGATTATTGAATGTCTATCAGTGCTTCGTGATATTGACCCTGCCAATGTTGAAATAGTTAGTCATCTTGAACCTTATTTTTCCTCCCATCAATATTGTTTAGAGTTCTCTGTCTCAGTGACATTGTATCCCCCAATCAAAGGCTCACTTGAGCTTATCGACGTTTAAGAAATTCATCTTTTTTCATGACCAAAATTAAAATTAAACACAAGCGTCATATCGTTTATTGTGTTCTGCGTTATGCGAGTGTCAGAATTTACCGATTGGTCCAGTAAGTATAATAAAGGGCTCCAGGTATTTCGTAACTGAATAGGATGATGTAGCATATCAGGTTGTAACTCGCCTATCATAAGTGCTCAAACCTGAGAACATGTTGCAACCAGTGGCTTGGCTGTTCTCTTTAGTATATGCTTTACTTTGTTCTTGTGACATAATTTTCAGTTACAATCTAGGTGCAACAATCAATTTGGTCGCTGTCGTAGTTTTCTGATAGCTTCCTATTGCAATTCACTCTATCCAACTTATGCATCACTGTCAGCATATACAATTCGCACATGAATTTTCAAAATGCCATACAACTTGGAACGGATAGGTAATAGTGGGTGGAATAAATTATTCTTACGAACATTGTCGATATTTGACAACCATAGCTTTCCGGATCCTTTAATCCCTAATTGGGAATATGCATTGAGTTTACACGCGGGAATTTTAATGTGAGTTGTTTCACTTCTTGTTACGAAATCTGGTTATCATGGTGCCTTTGTCCAACCGACTCCGGGTTCCGCGACTGAAGTTCTGCGGGTTAAACGAGATAGTGCAAACCTTTTAAATACCCAGGCTCCTGTGTAGAATTGTTGCCACGCCGCTATGAATTGTACTAAGGTCTGCGCTACCTGATTCATCTTCGTGCACTGGTCTTGAAGCCTCAGCTTTTCACGGTTGTGCAATTTTCAGTTGTCATCTCCAGTTAAATTCGATAGCTCGCTTCTTCACTGTCGTTTTCCAGATGGTTTTGTTTCCGCATACTTTCAGTACACATCCATAAATATCCTTTTTGTACGTCGCTTTAAGTCAAAAATTACATGACCGATTGATTTTCATAGTTTCTCAACTTCCTGTTTCATGTCAACTTGCAACAAAACGATTCAGAATAAATCAGCACCCGACCAGAACAGAAAGCTTACCTCTTGTCTGTCGCTGCGCAACTTATGGCCTTATCGATACGCAAAATCAAAGGTTTCAGCCAACTTTGTTGAACCTTCAAGCTAGTAACCTTTTTTTCGCATCTCGCTTTAATCAATCTTTAAACGCTTTTTCCCTCGTTTTACAACCAATTTCCCATTCACCTATTAATCTGTCACTCCATTTCTTGAATCTTTTGTCGATTGTGATCATGTCGGACCTTTGGAATTATAAGTGATAATAATTCCTCTAAAAGGCTGTTGTTATTTCGATTTATACGTCCTCTGAATGCTGTTGAATCTCTGGTTATCAAGTAACGTTGATCTCATTTAACAGACATCAATCATGGTATGACGACAAGGGTCGTCTTCACATGGCAATGAAATTCTATCTCCAAGGCAGTCTTGGTTCGGGAGTGGTTTATCTGGAGGTATTTGAGGTGAGTGTATCGCCTTGTTTGTCACCTTCACATTGCAAATAAAATATTTTTTCCCAAGGTGCCATTTATTTCTTCCAGGATAGATTTGCAAAATCCGTTTGTTGTAGTACCCAGTTGTAACATTGTATGTGTATACAGCCGTTCCTTCATACTGTGAATATCATTCTTGAATTTCTGAATATGTTCGCTTTGTGGCGGCATTCTATAAAAGGAACCGAAGGTTTGATCATTAGAATTGTTGCTACTCACAAAGTATCCATACCAAATGTAGTACGAGCGAAGTCAAACAGCCTGAACGGCACATTTAACATGTTTTCAGTAAATGGATTGAGAAGAATATTACGTTACGACCATGTTGTATTTGTCAGCGTTTCCATCCATCTCAGGTAGCCTAACTCCTGAATGTTGTAATGTTAATCGTACTAACAAAGAAACAGAGGTCATGTTAGGTTTGTTGCCGTTAGGTCAACTTGCGTTATGTTTGGCCGGATTGGCCTAACCCGTTGCTCATTAATTGGACAAGACTGATCTAGATAAGCAGCATCTATGTTTGATATTACTAATGAATTCACACTACACTACAAACAAAGGTTTGCTATCATTGTCATATTCGTGTCGAAGGGTAGCACTATCTTGTTAGCCTGTAATATAACTGGTGAGATATCAGCGAGGATAGCAAAGGCACGAGTCGCCTTTACCAAACTGCATCGTCTCTGGCGTCAGAAAGACGTTAGGTTGTCGCTGAGAGGAAGAGTATATAATGCTTACCTACGTTCTGTTTTGCTCTTTGGTTCGGAAACGTGGCCTGTTCGCTAGGAAGATGTCACCAGGCTTTCTGTGTTTGACCATCGTTGTCTCCGCCAAGTAGCCCAAATTGAATGGATTGATCGCATGAGCAATGTGGCAGTTCGCCGATGCGTATTGCGGAACGCTCGGGATGCGCGATCAATTGGTCAACTACTCACGGTGTACAAATTGCGATGGTTAGGTCACGTACTCCGTATGCCAGCTGATCGTTTACCGTACCGTACATTATATACTGAGACCACCAACAGCTGGGTGAAACCACGTGAGGATGAAGGAACAACGTGGTCACGAAATATGAAGACCCTGACTGCTCCACTGAGCAAAATGTTTGGATGTCACCTGCCTGAATGGGGTCTTCGTGATCACTCCAACCGCTGGTTAGAGACGCTATCCGAGATTGCGGTGTCTCGTAGTCAATGACGTAACGGTATCCATACCATTTATAGTTCTCCTACTTAGTCTTCTTTTATTAATTTTCAAACCTCTTAGTATCGTTTTCTCCTAGAATATTCCACGTCACTGTTGAGGTGAGCGGCGACCCGAGCCACAGTAACTTACGAAGAAGACAGCTCCAGAGAACGTTGCGAGCAACTCAATCGAAAGCAGCTTTCATGCCCAAAAAGCCCACGGATCGGAATCCTGCCTGTTCTTCGCGTATCTGACTTCCTCTGGGCTTAGTTGGTCGACGTAAAATGAGGCCAGCGAATAACTTGGACGCAACAGACACCAAACTGATGTCTCTGTGGTTGTCACATAGACTTCGGGCCCCCTTTTTGAACGTGGAAATTACCAATCACGAGGTGCCTGTTCAGTCCCCCAGATCGTCTGGAGGAGTTTTGTCAGTTCTGATACCAGTCTTTCGCCACCATCTTTGAAAAGTGAAGGAGAGAGGAGGTCTGGTCCAGGAGCCTTATTATGCTTCAATACCTTGAGCTCCAGGATCACTTCTACTTCCGACGGATGGCCGTCTGGAACGCAATAACTGACCAGTCCGTTCTCGTCGTCCACATGATCTGGTTGAGGCCAGCTGGACCGTTCTTCAAAATGTTCAGCCCATCTGCCAAATCGGCGCGATTGACTGGTGATAAGTGGGCCATCGTTTTCCCGTATCATCATCATCATAACAGCCATGAGCTTGACCAAGAGGTACTGTGGCTCGGGCTGCCGTTCACCTCAACAGTGACGTAGAATATCCTAGAAGAAAAAGTTACTGAGAAGGCAGAGAACTAATGAGAGAAGGCTAACAGGAAGAATTAGAAATGGTATGGACACAGGTCCGCCATTGACTGCGACACTTAGCCATCTCGGATAGCGTCTCTAACCAGCGGTTTGAGTGATCACGAGGACCCCATCCAGGCAGGCGACACCTACCCACTTTGCTCAATGGAGCAGTCAAGGTCTTCATATTTCGTGACCACGTTGTTGCTTGACCACCACGTGGTTTGACCCAACTGTTGGTGGCCTCAGCATATAATGCCCGGTACGGTAAACGATCAGATGACATACGGAGTACGTGACCCAACCATCGCAAGCTGTGCAACGTAATTAGCTGACCAATTGATCGCGCATCCCGAGCGTTCCGGAATACGCGCCGGCGAACTCCCACATTGCTCACGCGATCAGTCCACTTAATATGGCCAATTCGCGGAGACAACGATGGTCAAACACAGCAAGCCTGTTGATGTCTTCTTTGTGAATAGGCCACGTTTCCGAACCATAAAGCAAAATGGAACGCACACAGGCATTATACGCCCTTCCTTTCAGCGACAACCGGACGTCTTTTCGACGCCACGTATGGTCTCACTAACACCGACTCGACGACCAGTACAACCACGGATCAGGGGAAAAAGCCTTCTGCTATTCCCATATCAAAAGGCTTTTTTCCATCTCTTTCGGTTTTTTGACCAAGTAGTGCTCACGGTCTTTGTGCAAGCTTTTAGTCAGCTTGCGTTTAAGTTATCGCGGTCATCATCATATTCAGAACCAGGTGAGATCAAACGACGCTTGTTCATGAGGTTTATCGACGTGACGGAAATCCAGCTCTGTCGAAATTGAATGGCTTCTTCGGAACATACCTGTCCACAGCATGCTTTCGTAGCTGCTGCGATTTGTTGCCAACGTTCGTTAGGATCACTCATCTGACTCGAACTGGGCAACTTGTTCAACAACGCCTTTTGGTTAGTGTTCTTCACGCTCTCATCGCTCGAATGCCGGTTAAGTACCTTACATTTACGAGCGTATACCCTCTGGACAAAGGACAAGACAAAACGGGCACGCACAACAGCATGGTCAGAGTCCAGGTGGTTGCTCCAAAAGGCACGACAATCCTTAACAGAGTGGCGCCACCTGTAACTAACTGCTATATGATCCAACTGTGTCCACGGTTGGGAGGCACACGGAGGTCTCCAAGTAACACAGTGCTTCTTCCTGTGTTGGAATGCGGTACTCGAAATATACAGACCGTGAGATGCGCACAGCTGCAGCAGTCTTTCGTCATTGTCAGTGCATTGAGCCGGGACACCAAACATACCTCCCAGCTGCTTCTCCACTGGAGAAAGACGACCAAGTTGAGCATTGAATTCTCCCGCTAATACGATGATGTATGATTGTTTACTTTGCCTCAGAAGGTCAACGAGGGTGTCATGGAACGCATCCTTGGTAACATCCCAACAGCTGTCTGTTGGAGCGTACACCGATGAAATGATTACGCAACGCCCTTCTGATTTGTGTCGACAGACTTTTATCGATGTATTGAGTCTGACAGCGCACAAGCGACTGTTCACTTAGATCCAGTGGAACAAACATTGCTCTGCTTTGGGACTCAGTGCGATTCCCACTCCAGCTTGACCGCGAGATTCAGCTTCAGCGTCACCAGAAACCCTGAGATAGAAGCGTTTGGATCGACAGTTTTCTAGAGGTGGGCTCAAATGGATAATTGTGTTAGAATCGTAGACTCGCGTCTCCGACACACAACACACATCAAGCTCGAGACTTGAGAGGGTACTAGCCAGAGCAGCTTGCTGACTGAATTATCGGAGAGTGCGGACATTAAAGGCGCCAATGTTTACCAGTTGTTTTGGCCTCAGAAAAGAATTATCGCCCGAAGGCACATGAAAGGCAGAAAAAACGGGGGGTAAAATAATAGAAGGAATTTGGGTTGGGTGAATAATGATATTGTCGGGAGAATGATAACTTCTGACACTTTCCTGCCGTTTATGCCGCGGAAGGCGGTTGACTTGAGGGATCCCATTCCTAGTCTCTGACTCAAAAGTTTGACCTGCGAGACAACAGGATATAGGGTTTTCTTGAGGGACCATACCCGGAGCCAATAACTCTATAGGCTGGACTCACTTGGTAGTGAGGGGCTTGCTTAGCCTGAGGGCGCAGTGAATAAAACATTGATGTCTGATTCTGCGCACTGCTGCACGCAGTGAGGATGTGGTCATGTTTTCACGCTGGCTGGTGTCTGTTTACATTCACTCCTGACCATGATGGCACTTTAGAGTTAGTGTATTAGTTCGTCTATTTTGTTAGTTGCACGTGTATTGATGGGTGTGTACGAGAAACGGTCAGAAATCGCATTTCGGGGGAGCGAGTTACATTTGTCAACCTGTGACATCTGAGGAGGTGGTTGTTATTAAGATCCGATTAATGTAGTCTGCATTCGTACGTATTTATGCAAAACCTGACTTATTATTATATGAAATAATTACCGATTTTGCGTGTTTGACAGTTGTATCATGCTCACCGTTTGAGCTATTATATCTTCAACGACAGACCTTAATATATCTCAGTACCTTACATTGTCTCCTGTCACTGAGTTCTCTGGCTCATACTGGTGCTTCATGTAGCAGCTTGTATCATAGAGCCTGGAAGTGTGATATAAAAGCAGCAGACAAGAGCTTGAAATGAAAGACGTCAGGGACCTGTGGATCTGCAGCATCTCTGGTTGGAAGTGCTGTCAAATATGATGAACAGTTGCAACTGGTAACACCTTTGTGGAGAAATTGTCTTCTGTTGTTTGTGCCCATATCGCACGTGTGTGATGTTCAAATCTAGTGCACTGATATAATTTGCTTCCCGAAGGGCGGGGGGAAAATCCCATTGGAAAGACACATCGTCTCCTTATTTGGTTTAGCTGGGAGTAATCTATACATAGTCTTAGTTTTTTTAATTTTTTATGATTTCTCATGAGGACTAAAGACTGCGCTATTTTTGTAGCATTTCCTCAGTCATTGTATGCACTTTCCATTATAAATAGATTGGTGTTCACGTCAGGAGTAAATTTTCTCATACCCATTTCATATCTCGTGTGATTAATAAGATAGTGATCAACACCCCCATTCCATGTGAAAATGTTTTCTATCTTGCTTACTTATTCTCGAGTTTGACGATCACAATACGATTCGGTTTACTGAGTTAAGTGCCGAATGATGTCTTGTGCACAAAACTGTAACGATTTCTTGTATGGCATAAGGTCATCATCGTTCGTTCTGTCTCGCTGGAATCATAGCAAATCTGCATCTGACGAAACCATCAGTATACTTTCTATTCAGTTAAGCTTACATCAAAATATTGAGAAGTTCTATCCTTATAACAAAGTCAAAAGGGAACTTAGGTGTAATTAGTATGTAGCAGTCGTTGTGCAGCCATCTTTTTCAGTGTTGTGACTAATCTCTTTGTGAACCATTAGCTGTACTGATACAATCAGTACGCGCTTTTTACGAAACCTCAACTGATACGAAACAGGTGGCTTAATTAATATACACGGAACTCCTTTACGTTGTATTGCCGATAGTGTATCTCTACAAATAAAGACATTAAACTGAAGTAATAACACCTAATTCACGGATGGACTAAAAATAAGATCGTTTCAGCAGGTACTGACTGTCTTTTCAAGGTAACAGTTTGGACGGAGCTCCTCTCCAAATTCCACATCCAGCGAGTCTCCAAAACTTTCTAGTACCTACCCTCATACGTGCCGAGTATTATGGTACAAGGAGCCAATCATCGAACATACACTCCAAGTTTCCCTGTGCCGCATGTGCCCATAGCTGTAAGTGAAAAACCATCTTATGGAACGCAGCTGAACTAAGAGACTGATAACTATCCCTGCCTTCTCGAAATGTATAGCCAACGGAACGGGTTAGTCGAGGTTATTTGGACGTTACTGCAAAGAAATTCTTATTAAGACTACTGAATTGGATACTCCTGACACAAGTTACTTCGGAATACGTCATTTGTGATCTCCCGAAGGATTCTTTTTAATAGATCTGTCCGGTTTACATAACTGAGACAGAGTAATACGTCTTTCTCTAAAAAATAGTGTGTCGTTAACATCTTGGTTCATCGGCTTGATATGTATTCCTTCCTGAGAGTGAATGCAATACGTAATTCAGACTGAAATGCGTTAATGAACAGTGAATCTAAAAAATTTAAAGCCTTCATGCATTTTGTACTAACAATGGATAGATCAGCATCGACACCCAAATGTGGACAAACCCATTCGTTAGAATGATCGTTGGTGAATGAGAGTTCACTAGTCTATAATGGGCGATGGATATACAGCACTACCCTTTGAAGAAACGTCAAAACACTGGGCTTCAGACATCTGATACACCTAATTGTAACGAATGTTTAGCACAAACGTTGGTTAAAAGAAAGGACTGGTAATGTGGTGCATATCAGGGAAATTCGTGGAAATAGCAAAGGACTCGAAATCAGAAGAAAGATTAAACTGCATTGAAGATTGTCTTACTAAGCACGTCTTATCACTGCCACAATTTGGATGTGTCCAGTCCTACCATATTTTGACGTTCGACTTGATTGTTCGAATATGTTTCTTGGAGAAAATGATCTATTATGGTCAGCTCTCGATCTTGTTGACTCTTTGAATTGCTGTTGTGATTAACCAGAATGACAACTGGGGTAGTTGTCGTTGTATAATGCATTTGGCTCTCTCTCTCGTTACGGCTGCTTTTAAATCCTGATAATATACGTTTAAGGCGCACGTAGACTGATAGATACGGTTTGGCAGCAGTAATTATTTCTTTTGTAGTTCAGTAACATTAATTCCAACAACCAGACGATTACGAAGTTGTGTTTGTAGCCGGCCATGAAAATTGTATTCAGCCTGTCGCATTTGAAGTTGGCATGTCTTGTTTTTTCCTCATTAAAGAACGAAGTTTTGCTTGTTTGGCAGTCATTCTTTCAGCGTGTCATGTGTAAGTATGATAGAAGACTTCAGAGAATGTCTTTAATGGTGCATGTGCCACTTTCCCAGCAGCCGCAGAGGAAGTGGGTTGTTTTCCCCTCGTATTTGCTGCCTTTCCCAGTGAAACAATGGATTGCAATATGCCTCGAGTTATCTTCAGTCTCTCGTGAATTCGTGTGAATATTCAACACTTCCAAGTTACAGTGGTCCATTGTTAGCATATTGAATGCCGCGGCACGAATTTTAGTATTCTAGGACCAGGTGCAATGAAATAGCTCGAATCCAACGCTAGGTTTGACGCAGTATTGAAAACCCAGTGATATATAACGATATCGTATTTTGGTGGAATAGTTGGATTGTTCATTTGAAATCGCCTCATGTGACTCTTACCATTCTACCCAGTCAAGTGGGAAGCTTTCTAATTGCATCAGGCTACTGCTTATCGTTCTTTTGAATCATGTTTCTCGTTTTACTCATTCACTTAATGCCTTTTCTATTTTTCAGAATGATGCCAAAGAGTTTGAATATCGTCACCTACTTGTGGAAACAGAAGGCGGATTCAGTAAAAAGCAAGTACTAATTCGACCGGAAGAGTCTGTCTTGGATCCCTTCTAATGTCAACTACCCGGTCCCCGTTATGAATTCCTCCGATCTTTGTATGACTAGATAATGTTACTGTACAGACATATTATTCTTTTTTTTGCTCCTCATTCTTTCATGAGTTCGTGGGTCACAGTTAGTCACGAGGTTGCTTTCAATGGCAACTTAACTATCAGGGCTTTTGCGTTGTCTAGCAACGTCTGTTCTATGGGCTACGTTATCTAATCGGTTGTATAATTGTTGTACTACCATACGTCGATCGTATTCACTCAACCATAGAAAGTGTTGCCCTCGGTCACTGTCGAATAGACTGGTTTGGATTACTTGTATTCAAAACGAATTAGATATCCACTTTGGATAAGAATCTATTAAGTAGAATCAAGCTCCTCAGAAATATTGGGCAAATCTAACATGAACCGATTCCGTCGAGCAAGTTTCCAATTCCTCGAAAAACACTTTACTAGCCATGCAAGAGGCCTAAAATATCGTATTTTAGTCGATTTCAAAGTTCGCACGGATATGCCATTCTCCGCTTTTCACGAACGTTCTCGTCTTTTGATTACATAGACGTACGGCCTACACGCTTTTCTTCTGATTGGTGCCTCGCTGTATTGTCTGTACCTTTAACTGTTCCCTTTTATTGGTTACAACCCGTATGAATGTTGGAAAATGGCACTTTTTCCAAAAAATTCGCATTATTTGCAAGGAAAATGGATTTCTTCATTTTCTGGGAACTGGAACGTCCGAGACCTTGCGCTTGCTTCTGATTGGTCCATTCGGTGACCTAGGCCCAAGGCCACCGCAAACCTATAAATACAGTTGCTGTAAGTCACAATTTTGCCTTCGGGCTGAGCAGCAAATAAAGCTCGTTTGAAGGCCTTTTTTTCCTTACCTGTTGGGGGGTTCTAAGCTGTGAGAGTTGGGTTCCGATACTTGCACTCTGATTTTCGTACCGTTTTTGACATTTTTGCGTTGTTCTTGTCCTTTCTCTATCAGATGTGGTCGTAACAATAAATATGTACGAGTTTGTGGCCACGTTGTCTTCAAACTGATCAAGATAGCAAAGCTCTAGTTGAAGGCCAATTTTCCTGTTACCCGCTGTAGTCAACTGACACGTTCACAGACCGTAGATCTAGTCACGACAGACATCGTGTGCTTTGGGTTGGCATGCAGCTTCAACTAAACTGTGAAAATTCTGCTGACTTAAATCAAGTCCCAAAAAACATTATACACCTGTGTGGTGAACTTGAAGCCATGTACATTCATCCATTATGGTGGAAGTGCTCGCTTGTGGACGAATAAAGAGAGAAGACGAAATGGGTTCATAAACTGAGGAACAAATAATGAACAAGTAAGCATTCTGGAAATACATTAACAACCCATTGTTTATTACAATGATTACGAGAAAAATAAAGGAAGGTTGACACCCCAAGTAAAGAAGTTCGGGAAGCAATGATGTAAATATCTGAAGAGTCTGTGTGGAGGGGGAACCGCACTGGATAAGTACGGTTTGTAGTGGGCGTAAAGAGTCAGAAAGTAAACTATTTGGAGATTCATAAAAAGAGCGACAATCTAGTCTACTACATCTTTTCGAAGGGGGTTGGATGGAAAGGCCGTGGGTGTTGCAGTACGCTAGTGGTGTTAGGCTTAGAAACTAACTTGGAACACCATTCGACGACGCAATACAATATCAAGCAAACTAAGTATTTCTGTATCGTATTTACATTTTCAAGCAAGTGCCCGCTACGGTATGCAGAAACGATCAGAATCCGTTATCATCATCTCATACTGTATTAACAAAAAGAACTGTTTATGACAATGACGTTGGCACAATAACAACTGAACTGAACTATGTGGTTTCTTTTAGTTATGGTTTGGAATTTCGAAGGTTAAAACCGTCTGCTGAAAATACTTGGGAAGATGCAATGAGATCTGCTCAAATACAAAACTGGTAGGGTAAATCAGTTGTCCTCTTCGTTCAAGTCGCAGAATATTTCGACGAAACGGATCGAACTAGGTCAAATAACGTCGACCACTTGAGAGAAAAGCGTGTACGTCTAGTCTTTTTAGAGGGAAGACCGGCAAGCACAACGGAACAATGAAACGAGAAAGAATGCAACAGTGAACAAAACGCCCACCTATGTATAAGGATGTGTGGAATGGTTTTAAAATACAGACAAACAGTAAGAAATCAGACATTAGAGAAGGATTCACTGAGGTGAATTGACCAACCTATATTAGCTGTCTGTATGTCGTCAATATGCATGACGGCGGAGCACCTAAGCATACATTGAGCATCCGTATGAATAGAGGAACGCGAAACACTTCAAGTGTATTAGCTGTACTTTGTCGACGGAAAAGATTAGGCCATAATATTTTGAGGAGCTCAACTTAAACTTCTGCAGGGTGACCAATGTAATGTGCGACCGAAACCAGCAGGCGCGCACTAGTTGAATTTGAATTGGTGACGGAGCGTGCTGCTGTGTTGTCGGCGCCGTTTTAGTTATTGTTTGTGTAAGTCGTGTGCATGGCTTACTGGGCCTTTGGCTCATGTTTGTTTCTTGTTGTTTCCTTTTGTAGGACTT
>JTDE01001818.1:55968-100550 GCA_014338405.1 Paragonimus skrjabini miyazakii | reverse complement strand
TCCGAGACAGTCTCCTTTTATCCACGAGGTATGCAGTAAGCGAAAAAATAGACTATGGCTTAGATGTTTGAAGATTAACCTGCAAAAGAACCTCAACCGAGATAATTCTGAAAGAGGTATATTGGAAACATAATTATCCAATCTCTCAACGGATACTAAAGGTTGGCTTTTCCACTATTCTTAAGAACGATCAGTTGATTTCTTAACTATGGTGCGTTACGTATTTAGCTGTGAAAAAAGGAATAAAAATGATTTATAAAACTATCACCAAGATTACAAATTTCTGCTCCTGATGCTGACTTTCATATCACAGATTTCAGGCAATTTCGCATCCATAACTCCAACCTGCTTTTTACCAAGTCCTATTTTTCGCTTGAAAAATATTGGGAGCGAACGGGATTTTATTCTACCTCTAGCCGGTCAATAACTCCTTCTTTTCGCTCTCCGATTGGTCCGTAAAAGTTTTGTCACGACATTTTTGTTGTCTATCCTATGTACGCGGATGCATTTCCTATACTTGGGTGTGCGGAGAAACCAGTGTTTGATTGTCAATGGTAGTTAGTATTGGGAATATAGATTAAAATATTTAGAGAATCAGTCCTCTCCTAACTGCTGAAGTCTCGTTTAATTCAAAGATGTACCATTGGCCTTTGGATCGTTTCCATTACGTGATGCATTATTAGACAGAAATTTGTCAGTCGCTAGTTTGGCGTAATCCAAACCACAACACTGGGAGCTTAGTGATGTTGTGATGTTGGTAAAAATGAATTAACCCAAGAATAATCAATCAGTACTTTGTACTCCTAATTATTATTAGGTGGTATTAGTTCGATTGATTGGACACAGTTCGTAGCCTCATATCAACTTTGGTTATGAAAGCTTTAGCTATACGTGTAGTTAATAGTGTTTGAGGTCTACTCCATGGTAAACAATCCATGACCGAGATTTGCTTAGTCTGGTAAATGATGGGTCATATCATGTAATAAAATCTGGTCTTATTATCAATGGCTGACAAATCACGATTATTATGTTCATGTTATTGTTTAACTGTCATACAGTCAAGAGAATATAAGTTTGGTCTATAAACTATAAACATCAAGAAAACATTAGCTCTAATCCACGTTGCTATTATAGCTAACCTCAAACAAGCAACTACATTTAGAATAAATGGTTTTTATAGAACAACTTCTTTAAAATTTACATTTCCTTCATCATGAATTGTCCGTGGATAGTGTTAGCATCAATGACCCTAGATGATGATTTGATTTCCTTGTATAGCACAGCCACGACAAATATCGAAACCATTCATTATCATCGTATCGCTTGTGTGTGTTCAGAATTAAATTAATCCAGCTAAACATTCCGTCTAATTCTTTAACCGTTTCAGACTACTTTGCCATCAGTAAACGGGCTAGACAATCGTTGAAGTAGCTCCCTTTGTCGCTCGCTTTTTCAAAGAAACTCCAGTTGTTCTGAATGGTAAGTACATGCAAATGTTATGCAGTTTCATGTCATTTACCATCTGCCTTTGTAAATAGCGATCCATAGCTGCATTTACATTCTACTACTCAAGGTGTTGGTTATATGCATCACACATTCTCCAAACTTGTTGCTTGTAGTTCAATCCACGGACTATAGTGTCGGTTTGTAGGCCTCTTATGACGGTCGGACAGTATTTTGTGAGTCTCGACTTTCAGGATGAATGTTGCTGTGAGATGATCAGTCATTTTGAGCATGACAACGAGGAACTGCCACGTATGTATCGGAATAACAGAACAGCCGGTTGTATCCGTGGTCGGATTGATGTCTGGTTCAAGCCACAGACCACCATCGAAGTGTCTTGTAACGTTAGTGGAAGCTAGGGCCGTCTGTTTAAACAATTTGACCATCGCTCAACAAAGAAGACAAATACGCTGTCCGTTGCAAGGTTTTCGCTTGGAAATATTGACCTATATGTGCGCACTAAAGCTTGTCGAATCAGTCTCTAGCGCACAAAAACCATTTGAAGTCTTTGCAACATATCTCCATTTCCCGTGTTCTGCGCCTTTCCCATGTGGATCACGCATTTTGCAGACCACGTGTGCATGGGATGACTCATGCTAGTGCTTTTCCGGAACACCCCTGTCTTTGTGTACTGACGCGTGCCTGGATCAGTTTTCATAGAGGGTGAGTCTCTCCAGCAGTCCTTTGGTAAGGTCATGATTGGCAAGCCGTTCGCCTGCCCTTTCATCTTGGGACAATGAACCCGTACCAGCTGTGTTTGCCTCATTTTCGGTTCCACGTATACATTCTGCTTCGTTTGGTCTATACAGACGTTTTCCTCAAGCCATCACATTGGCTTGTGCGCTTATGTGAGTGTGTGGGAATTCAACCCAGCTGGTTCACATCTTTTCCTAATTAAGCTTAATAAGCACGAGCCGATCTCCCCCACTCCACCCCTCAGGCTTTGGGGGCACGCTCTCTGTTCTTTTCAGCCCCCATCACATCCACATGTGCATCAGAGGGGAGAAGTGAACGATTTAATTAAAGGGCGTGCGTTTGTCCAGGATGACACATGATTCTCCCAGTAGTTCCCTTTCTCTGGCACCGGGACATAGTCTTTGAATGAGCAACGAAACGTGAGTGGAACATACATCCGCTCGAGCGAAAGGGTTCGATGAAACCTGTCATTAGTTTGCAATGCGACTAACAAGGTGACATTGAAACATCACTGAATGACTCACCGAACAGCTTGTTTATAATTGCTCGCGCCATGCATACATCGTGACTAGAATCCTGGTGAAGTTGAGAGACAGATAGACAGTTGTTCTACGTCAATCAAAACCGGACGCGGTCTCCGAGTTGCCCTCGCTACAAATCACTGGTTCGAACAGACGCGCTCACAGCAGGTGTGTGTACTCACAACTCGGTTCGGTTGCCAATGGGCTTGGCAACCACCTGCCCTCATGCTAAATCTGAAACGCCTTCCGGGCGTCCGAATATGCCGGTCCCCCTCCGTATCACGATTTTCGGATAACCAGATGTTTACCTATCCACCGGACGTGACTGTTTACAGTTCGCGCCGGTAACCATCACAACCCAGCATAAATATTTCTCGTTTGCGCATACTTTGAACACGAAACACAAAATAATAAGTCATTCATCCGTTTTCCACACATTTTCAGATGGATCGATTTTCAACTGATGCTCCCCGTCTCGTTATGTGGTTGCTTATGTGCTCCTTAGGATCAGTGCATTCTCTTCATTCGTTCTGACCAACACCTTTAATCATCGCAGTGGGCTTTGAACACGCTGACCTTGGCTGTGACCTTGTGTCAACCAAGACTGTCTACGCTACCCATGCTATTCCCCCTCGTTGGACAACACGGCGCAGATTTGTATCCCTACCCCATTTACCCTCCCTGCTGTAACAACCTAGCTGCATGCCTCCAAACCCCTCCTCGCCATAGTCGTGTGTCTGACGAGCGTTTATTTTGTCTTATTCACCAGATTCTGCTTTTCTATGAATACATTGTGTAATAAAGTATGTAGTAATGTTTTTCACCCACAACTCTACCAGGTCTGAATGTGACTTAACGGCCACAATTATCAGTTAACTATGGAAAGAAAGAACTGCAAGCCAGTCACTTATTTTGTGGCCTGAGTATTGATTATAATCCGGGCTACGAAACAGCCTGTTTAAAATTTCCATCGATTTTAGCCATGTGTATGTCGACTGCCCATAGACAGACTGGACATTGTGACCTTGGTACGTCGTGGCCTAGGTCGTTTTTCGCTTACAATGATAAATTTAGCTGGACTCTAACACACTGTCTCCGTCTGGGCGGAGAATATCTCAATCTGATCAGATTTTGGTAGTGAAACCAATGTTTAAAGGACAATGTGGTGTTGGTGTCCAGTTTAGACGAACTGAAATTTAGGCAATATTGAGCATTTGTGAGAAATGATTTAAGATAGGAGCGCTACAACTTACATCTAAGAACATACATTCTTGTCAACCGGGAGATTAAGTCTCTTCAACCCAACCGTAGACAACAACTCAGATCTTGTTTGGTGGGATATTTTATCAGCGTTCTGTTGAATGACAAGCTCACGTGTGCTTGCCAAATTGCGAGATGATAACAGTTCTAAATGTGGATTATGTGACCACCCTAACGCCATGTCCCTTTCTAGTGTTGTGTTCGATCATATTAAGAAAGTCTCAGTTAAATGTTCAAATACTCGTATACTCATCTGGCGTCCACCTGGTACGTAGTTTAGTTACAGACAAAACAAAATTGTTTTGGGCGTTTACACATCTGTTCACGGTTTCAGGTTTGTTGTGAAGAGTGACAGAGGAACGTATTGTTATACTCGATGTCAATCCGTGGAATTTCGTTTGTAGACTAACTGGATAAGATATGATCACAATAATAAATCTATTTTAGCTTTGGATCTCCCTGTTTTCACCAAACATATATGTAGTGTACGTCTGTGATCTGCAAACTACTGTCGTGCAGCTTACAGTAGAGATTTGTTTACGAAGATGAGATGGGAAGTCTGAACTTCATAAATGTATGTCTACGACAGCCATCATACAATAGAAAGTCATATCAAGATAACTTCATTTATGGTCGTCAGTCCGTTTTACCGTGACTAAGTAAGTGGGGGGGGGGGTAAATCTGGTTTTTAATTAGTAACTGAAGGAATTCGTACTCGAGCTGTTAATGGGGCAATAAAGACTACTATTCAGGAATCGAGTACCAATCTTGACAGCTACGTAGTGATCGACGTTTGTTGGATATCCATATAGATTGAACATCACCCACAAGTGATCGCAGCTGTCGCATTCCCATAGACTTTTCAGTCGGCCCCTTTCGAAAAGAAGCACTAGACTCGAGTTTCGCTCTCATTAGAGCTCGTCAGTAGTGCATATCATCACCACTGCCGGGACTTGAACCACGGACATTCAGTTCATGAGGCAACCATGTTTACCACTACGCCATTGACCTCACGTTAGGCACGACCGAATTATCATATGAGAACGCTCATCCACTTTCGCTTGTGAGTAATGGTCAGGTTGCCCGATCGCCTCGAGAGGAGACACAGTTACTGTCTGTTAACTCCAATCGATGACCCCTCGACTAGGACTCCTCTCCAAGTTGAAATCACAGAAATCATTGACTTGTTGAGCGGTATTTGATTATGGATGAGTAGTAGGGGATTTTGATTCTCATATAGATTGAACATCACACACAAGGATATGTTTGTTATGAGTGAAATACTAGTCATCTAATAGAAAATCTTAACATTCGAATAGGCATTTTTAACATATTTGTCAGATTCATGTTTCGTTCTTGTTAGAACAAATTCAGATTGTAGACTGAGCAGTTACCAACAAGAATTGCATTAAGTCTCCTATAGCTGATTGAAAGTTTAACTAATGGACAGTTGTCATACAGAAAGTAAATGGCACAAAAAGTTAGTAAATTATGAGTTTACAAATTGATGAATTGACCGGAAGAAGAATATGGTGAAATCAACCTTTGATTCGTTGTTTCATGTTTTGCGGAAATAAAGTGATAAAAAGCTTGTACAAATGGACCTTTAAAAGTTATCTATAGCATAAACATTTCGTGAAATTCGTCAGGCTTGATGGGAAGATTCTTACTGACGCGGAAATGTGTCTGTTCGAACAGATATCTACTAGAAATCCAACGAACATAACTGAGAAACAGAACAACCAATGTGGTGACATGACATCCATAACGTTTCGGTCCATAAGGTGAAGAAACGTTATCGCGAATGTTTACTGACGTATAATAGAATACAACCATGATACGTTAGACTAGACAAATGTAACATGTTGAGATTAAGACAAGTCAGTAGAAAGTTAGCCTGTACAATAGTTGACACATTTTGAAATTGTAATGATGGCTGATTCAACAGATATGGGAAATAGGTGAACAAAATATCCACTAATCCTTCAGCTGTGCACATAATAAAAATTACTGTCACTCATTTTGTTTAGGTTGACAACAATAAACAACCTTCAAACCATTCTACCATTTTTCGGTAGTGCTTCTTATACAATTAGACTTTCACTACTGCTGTTAAATTTACATAACATCTGTGATAAAACTGTCACATAGACAGAGATAGTGGTATTTAATGGAAGGTCTTTTACACGTAAAGTTACTAACAGAAGGAAAGGAATAGCACCGTGAACGGCATTATAACTGTTCAGAGTAATGAGTGGTTAATTATTATTTAGTATGGCATGTTTCGGACGTCGTGAGAAGAGTCGTTTTTCAGCGGTTTAGACGAGCTTGGTTCCATGCTACTAATACCAGACTGCCGTCCAGTGATCTAAATCAGCTTTGTACAGTTTTGACATATATGCCTAGTGTAGTGACAGTACATCAATTATCAATCAAGAGGTTTAGTAGGCAGACAGGAATTGGTCAGTAAAACAAAACGCAATGACAAATACTGTCCGAATGTGGCATAGAAATCCAATAACTGTAACGACAATTCATTGATTATTACTCTGCTGTCTCTACACTAAACATGGACATACAATCACACTGGAACACAAACACCAATTTAAAGTACCTGTCTACAAAAACGTTTCTATGAGTCATCACTGGATCTTTTATTAAAACCGAAAGTGAATCTCTGCGTATTTCACAACTCATGATCAAGTTCCATTTTTATTGATAAGCAATACGGTATTGATTGATAATATTTTAATGACAAGAGTAGACGATTGTTGTTCTTACATTCACGTAGACACTTCAGTCAATTCCTTTTGAACAGATACACCAGACCCTAGTTTCGCTTTTGTCGGAGCTAGTCAGATGTGCATCCCTTTAGCACGACCTGGATTTGAACTCCGATCCAGATAGTCAGGGTACAACCATGTTACTTAATTTCCCTCTGTCCTTACACTAAACCCGGTCTAAATTCACAACTACCTGTTTGTATGTAGTGTTCAGTTTGTCTCATCACTCTCAGATAAGATATAGTAACTGTCCTATTAACTCAAATCCGTCACTCTACGATTGTCTTCTCACCAAACTGAGATAACAGAAACCAATGAACATTTTTTGGTGCTGTCTTATTACCAGTAATCAGCTGGGGATTTGATTGATGGAATTTGAACACTACTCACAGTTGAGCACAATTTTCTCATTGGCTCTCCGTTTTAGCCGTACTTATCAATTTCAGTACATTTGCTATACCTCTTTATGTGTGAATGGACTGATCACTGGCAAGACCATACAATAGTTATGTGAAAATTTTTTATGGAAAAGTGTGAATACCTAATTATTGAGTTTGTTACTGGCTATGTAAGCTCACGTACGTAAGCGATTCGGCACAAGCGTCTTGGTGTGATGATACAACCAGGCTTGAGATGAGGTCTGTGATGCATAGTTTATCACGGTCACCTCACACCAAAAGTTTACATCTCTGTCCTGATAATAATGTGCATTGCTGATCGGAATTACACATGCATTGATATATCTTCCGGTTTTCCAGTTTATGGACGATCAGAATTAGTACGAAAGAGTAGTTTGGCAACGTGAAATGGCATAACCACATTTAGGTATGTTGTTTCCGTCGTTGGTTCGAATCCACCCGAAACCCAGATTTTTCACAGTCGGGTCTCTCCTGAATTGCCAAACCTGTCAATCTACTTAGTTCTATCCATATCGTTTATTTTGAAGAGCAATATATACTTCTTCGTTCAAGGGGAGAACAAACGGTGACACCAAAATTAAACAGCAAAATGGTGAATATGAAAACAAGTTGTCTGTCAAATGTGAGACGCTGCATACTTAGCAACACTGAAAAGTTGATAAGTCCTCTCACAAGAACAGCATGCGTTAAGAGTCCAGTCAACAAATGACTAGTTAATTGTGCCGTATGTAACAGATGGAATTTAGAATCAGAAAAGAATACACGCAAAAATAATTAGAAAAAGAAAATAAGATAAACAGTCCGTCACACAAAATCAAAAAGCTCTTCAGGGCACAGGAGTGCTATCACAGTCAAGGCTCACGCATCGGGACAGAAAAATGTTCTTCATAGTGAGACAACTGTCAGAGAGGTGGTAACATTTAACGTCAGGTTTTCCGCATAAATGTACTGTAGGTGTTTAGAGAACCTAAAACAGTCAGTAGACATAAATTGTGCATTAAGGTCACTAGTTTGATTTACACATATACCAGGCTAACCTTGAAAAACGTGATATTTTTAATGTGGTGTTTGCTCCTTAATCTCGAAATTTGACTTTCAAACGAAAACCTTCGATTACGTTAACCAACCAGACTGCAAGAAGTGTACGATTGACATAAGTCATTGTTGAGTCCCTCTATTGTACTGTGGGGTAAAAAAAAGTCTATAGGATGTTCCCAGCTGTCAATATTAAGTTCAGTAGTGTATTCATTCTTGAGAATAGGGCTTACTTACACTATACACAAAAATACCCGCTCAACACTTGTCATTTTCGTCTCGAAACTTCATGTACTGATTATAGCAAAGTTCCACGAGTAGATTTTGAGTTTACGGAAGCACAGGTAGGTTGTCCCACGTTTCCAAAGAATGTCTGAAAGTGCGATCGATCCACAGGAAGTAATTCAAAATAATAACAAATTTACTTGTTTTGTCACGTGATCCAGGTACCAAACAAAGTAGGATACAACACTGGCTTATTGGGTAACTAACAAAATATATGGTTTTGTTACTCACTCCGTCATTACTGTGAGAACAAAAGCGATGCAATTGTACTAGGTGATTCTGAGCAAGACTGTATGAAGGCAACTTAGATGGTGCGAAATCTTGTCCAGCCAAATGCCCAGTTTATCTGTCACAAAATGTCCGATGTAGTTATTTATAAGGTCACATGCGGAGTCGATACTAACAGGATTCGTAAACTTAGACTGATGATAAGTGAATTATCTCATTACTTGTTTTGCTCAACATACAATGCTCTTACGACGTGTTCAGGTCATCGGATGTTTTTCTTTTCCTGACCCTTCAATGCGTTAACTATTTGACCAGCTTGAAGTGGTAATGTACTCAGAAATTCTACATACACATTCTCTTTCTGATCACTACCCTTCCAAACCAGCTTCTTCTCCAAATCCATCCAGTTGGCCTCCAAATAATGATGATCTAAATACCAAGGGGAATTGCTTTTGTAACAGGTTCATGCGTTTGGCCCAGTATCGTTGATAGTTACTGTGGCTTTCATGTCTGGTCCATCACGTGTTCAACTTGACTGGAAACTGCAGATTACTTTCTAACTAACATCAAAGTTTTTGAAAATATACGTTCTGTTTCTCAAGGTCTTTTGAATAATCAATTGACGTACTTTCAACACAAAGCACGTTGAGTCATAAAGATGTACACTATGAAAAACAGTGTACTTGAACTAATACGCTATTTGTTGCTAAGCCGCCAGCAATAGCGAATTGTAGAAAATTATATGCTATACTTCAGTTAAAACCTCTGAGCGCGTCTTTGAATTGACTCGAAGTAAGTATGGAAACTTGTCCTGAATCAGAGTAAATTAGTTGACCCTAGAAACAACCGGATACGGTTCATAAGTTTTATGAACAGATGTTGACACTTCCTTCGCAAATCCATTGTCTCTTACTCTTTTTTGTTGACCTGTCAGTGCACCCGGTTGGTCTCGATCATGTAGAATTAACAACCCAGCAACCACAAGCAAGCTCACAGTCTGGCATCCGATGTGCAGGTGGTTGCAAGTCGCTTTACAGAAAGGTCGGTCAAAAAACTGTCAAGACCTGCGGGTCGTTGGTCCGTTCGTTTGACCTTCGTGTACGTCCGCACTTTCTCCACCCCGCGCGAATCCGTTGTCCATTATGCGGACAACTGAGACAATACCTGCTTAAAACGGACTATTGGTTGTCGGGGTAGATTCAACGCAGCCTCTTCAGTGGTGCATGTATGGCTGTGTGTGCATACAGTTCACAGGCCGATTGGAACGTGCCTTCAAGTCTGAGCACGTCGGGATAAGTCACGTGAGCCCCGACATTCTGCCTGGCACAAGGCTTATGTATACGAATATATCTTGTCAACGTAAAATACCACGTTGCAAGTATGTGCTTGCTTGCTTGTGAGGGGCCCTGCATATATCTGTTAGGCTCAACTCAGAGCATGAGCACCTCGCCCATAAACAATACGATATGGAAGGATTGCCTACAAGATAGAGCAGTGGCGTGGTTATTAATCAACCAAGTTATAGTAGAACGTAGTAGCAAAGGAAACAATAACAAATTTGTCGATCACATTAGCTGAATGTTATGGTGGTCTACAAACCTTTCACCCTTGTGTCTGGTTCAAGTAAATTACCACAGCTACAATTAAAGGTCAGTATATGTTAACTGGTGATTCACTCAAGGTTCTTTTCCGGTCAACAAAATCTGCCGTTGAGAGTATTTAATGTTATTCACTTTTATTGATGAATAGTCATCACACAGAGCGAAATTCACACTGTGCTTAAGATGACCGACTTTAGTGGACACAAAGAGAGAATAGAGAATATAACTCACATCAAATATTTCATTGTCTACTGATAATTAGAATGACGGTTGCGATAGAGATAAATTAAACATAACTCGTGATTGATCGCGGTTCCCGTAGTCTCATAGACTGCACCATTGGTCTCACATCAGATCCGACTGATGTGCTATAGACAAACACCCAGTTTGCATCTGTAAAGTCTATGGGAATGATGTTTGGTTTGTAACATTCCGAATCCCCTACCGCTTATCGGTAATCAAAATATAGCTCAATACGTTTAGTGAATCCTATGTTCTCAATCGGGAATGAAGTCATAGTCATAGGACCATCGACTGAAGTTAACAAGACAGTTACTATGTCTCCTCTGGAATCGGTCTAGCAATCTGGGCATTACTTACGCACAAATGTGGCTGAGCGCTTGCATATGATAATTCAGTATTACCTGACGTGACCAACACTGATGCCTCATAGAAGTGTTGTCTGAGATTTCATTATATCGATTTGTTCAGAACAGTGGATAGTGAAAGCCTAATCGATTCCAGATGTTGTGGCTCTTTGGGTGGGGGAACTGTAATCAGCATAGCCAATTAGATTATTCAACAAACTGTTACTCTTATTTCAACTTTGTACCAGCGTACAAGATGCTGTCCAATATTTGGGCACATTACATGTAGCCAGTGATTTGAATTAAATTACGAATATTATAACTTAATGTCGAATTGTATAATAATTATCGAACTGACATTAGTCATGAAAGTTAACGTACAGACACTACACTCTACACTCATAAGAATACTAATAATCTGCAAGATTTCTGCAGTAATGTATACCTTTCAATGTACAAAACGTTTACAATCTTACATCCTGAAGGTCACTAACAAAACAACCTTGATAACTGAAACTCTCACACGAACGACCACTCTATGACTACAGTTGTTGACAGTGAAGTAGGCTTCAGGATTACAAAGTGCACAGAACATCATTTCTCTAAGAGAATCATTACAAGATTGATTTAATGTGATGATACGAAAACTTGTCGATTATAAATAATTGTTTGGTAACAATCATCTACTTGTTAATTTAGATAGAAATTATGGGTGATTTGTGTGCTCTGTCAGCGACATAAAATTGAAGTTTTCGCCTGGTTTACATCGATTTTTCGCTGGTATCCGACATAGTTGATCACACGGAAATTAGATACAGTCGAGCTGTGTACATCTTGAGGTAACCGCAACTCGAATTTTCAACCGGATGGTTAATATTTTGTGTACATTACCAGCGAATGTTGACTTGAAGCCCAGCAGTAACTGAACGGAAGCGGACAGCGAATTAGATGCCTAATACCCGTACTAAGCATTGCGCTCGCGAATGTTCGCGTCTGATTAGCATTCTCACTGAAACGTCAGAGTGTAGACAAGATTGCTTTGTCCAAATCAGAGATCTAACCCACTCTAGTCAATTAGTAAATGAGAAGTAAACGTTACCGTATAGATGACTGAAACAAAACAGTGGATATTCCTATGGTGAAAACACAGTTCTTTTGCCTGTAGTGACAAAAAGGCCAAACATTTATTAAGACAACCGAACATTTCCGTAGATATTTTTGATTCATCATACAGATACCGTAATATACCGGGCCAGTGACACTGTAAGCTGACGTACAGTACTAAACATCTAGCAGATTGGTGTGATATAAAACAGAACTAATCTAAATGCAGATGTAGGAATCATAGGAAATAACCTTGTTTACAAGTTTATCACAAGTGCCCGATTATTTTAATCAAATAGATTAACATTTAGGTGAGGGTTAAAGACTCTTACCCGGAAAAAGAAGTGTTCAGTAGTTCACAAAAAGGCTTTCAAAAACAAAGGAGCAAACGGACCATATAATGACGATGATTGCAAGGTTATATAACTTCCACAATAAGTGTTTGTTAAAATGACTAGGATTTCATTTGATTTACATAAAACGTCAGATATCTAAATTTTTAAGTACAAAAGAATATGTTCTACTAGCTGTAAATCACAAATTGAAAAGAGCAAGTGGGTTCTGATTATGGTGTTTTCTTCAGTGTTGTGGCACATACTCACTAACGTTAGTAATCACACTGCCTGAAATGAGGATGCACTGTTTTGCTAGTATTCGTATTTCTCAGACGACGACAAATTTCACCGCTTTGAAAAAATTGATTTTTCAGATCGTATGATTGAACAGACTATGCAGTGATTGTGAATTGCCCAGTTGTCAGAATCCTCGTCTGTGTATCTTCTATGCAACTGAGATGAATGCATCCAAATAGACTTGCTATTAGCTTAGCCGTTGGAGTTGTTGGAAGGATTTAAAAGACAGACACCACATTACTGCGCTGTGAATTTCCTTCAGATTCACTGCTTAAACTTTTCTGCGATAGCTTTATCAGACAGAGTTGGAAGCATCTACTTCTGGGTACGTTATATTTCTGGATGACCGAATGTCCATAGGCTGAACTTATTCACCAGTCCACCTTATCCAGTAGATACCGCCTGTTCGACAGTTTGGAATCATAGGAGTGCTCCCTATAGTTTGACTGTTAACTAAGGCTATATGGAAGTGTATTCGGTGTCACTACGGAACAACTAGTGTAAGAGACAGGAGCACCCTGAAGAGGCTTTGGTGCAGGCACCGTAATTCAAGGGAATGATATGTGCATGACATCCTGTCTGGCTAGGCAAACCGCAACGGTCATTTTCCCTGACAATGGGAGATTGAGTAGCGTGTCTGACTTGTTCTCGGATCAGTTGAGAAGCTCACCACCAGGTCATCTCTACTCCCAAGACTATTTACCAGGCTGTAGCTAACAGATTGCTCCTAATGTTGCCGATACGGTATGCGTGTGTGTGTGAGATAATGTGCCATTTTGGGCAATAATCCCTATCGGTAATTTGGAATATTGTCTGTGCAAATCACTCTAAATTGTGTCTTGTTATAACTAATATGAGAGATAAGTGAACAGTCCAGAAGGGTTTTAACTGGATTTCTAAAAATTCATACTAGCCTGTTATATGGGCCCAGGCAACTCACACTTTTGTAGAAGTGCGTCATCGATTCACCGAACAACGTTACGGCCTGCAGTTGCTGTGGCCGTATCGATGTAATAGCTTATTCGATGGACGTGCTTGTAGCGCTAGTGGTCTGTTCGACTCGAGCATTCGTGCCAGCTGGCGGATTGACTCACGTAGATCACACGCAAGTACGCATTCACCCACATAGTCATGCGATCGTGCGCACACACAAGTATACACCAGTCGAGCCAAATTCAATCAGCCATAAACACTGGTCTAGTCAAATAGGCTTAGCAACTGTTCGGCCTGTCAGCAGCGCTCCGGACCCAATGTAACAACGGGACGACCGCAGTGGTGATTTTCAGGACCGAGACCCCGTAGCCTGTGGTCATATGACACCCCGCACCACGTGCTCGGGCTTGGTGTGTATCATGCCAATCAGGTATGAACACAAGTTAGTCAACGTGCTGCCAATTACCATGGCAACTACGCTAGCGATTGAGGGGGTGGTGCTGACGGAACGTGGTTTGGCCGTAGCCAGACCACGACTATTATTTGCATTATGGAAGAGTAAGACTATGAATATGGTATGCGATTTAATAACATGCCTTCGATGAAGTGCTGTGTTGCCATATTTACACAGACTCGAGCAAACGAAGAGGCTGACCACTGGCTTGCCTCGGTAGCATACAAACCAGGGCACATAGTGTATTGTTAGTTTTCATGCCTTCTGGAAGAATCCACCTACGGAACAGATGAGAAAAAATTGAAACAGTTCATCAGAACACTCAGTTTCACTACCAGTGTTGCAATTGATAGCTTATCGGTTTACCACGCATTACACATTCACCTCAAAGAACATATGGTTGTCGGCTGTACTACGAAGTTCAGTGTTCGAGCCTGTTTCCCTCGTTGACTTCATAGGACACTAAACGGAGCTGAGCGGTGACGACACTGATAAGTGAATTCGCGTTTCTAAATTCGAACCCAAATCCCCTAGGCCACATCGATCTGGGTTGAGACTGACTGACAACCTCAGTGTTCGAGCCTGTTTCCCTCGTTGACTTCATAGGACACTAAACGGAGCTGAGCGGTGACGACACTGATAAGTGAATTCGCGTTTCTAAATTCGAATCCAAATCCCCTAGGTCACATCGAACTGGGTTGAGACTGGCTGACAACCTCAAATTCACATATGGCCTAGTATGTAGCATAATGTTCGGAACTTTACTAATAAACAGTCGACTTATAAAAATAAGGTTTCAACACTGTGAACTTCATATAACTGAAGATAAAGTATACTAGCAGTAAAATCAATTTACAATTTTCTTGATGACTTTTCTGTTGCGATACACACCACCTAAACCCATGTAGACTATTGATATCATATGAATTGGAAAGTTACCCGGCCCTGTTATACAAAAACCACTTTGAGTACAATAAGGACTTCAACTTTAGTAGTTTTAGTTTACAGATATTCCACATAGAAAATTGAACAGTGAAGGGCTCAACCCAATCACCGTTCCCGTAGTATAAAACCAACTATTTAGCAAATACAAGTCAACTCCAACTAGTCAGATGACTAAGGAGACTATTTCAGATCATTTTCCGAAAATCTACTAATACTTTGACCTGGCAACTAGCAAGTTTATAATTGTCTACTCCTAGAACTGCCTATATCACCTCACTACCAAAAATGGACCAGACAAATTTCGATCTGCGTTAGGTTTTGATATGATAGAAGTTCCAAAATACACAAGGAATATTTGTATCCAGTTCAGCTCTGCGCACCTTTATCCATCGTTAGCCGTTCAGTACTGCCTTCATATAATTGTGTATATCCACTACAGTGGAATGAAGTACTTTTCGTGTTGAACGTTCTTATTTGTTCTCCACACTACCCTTACATGGTAGTTTTTATGATTTAACTAACTAATCTATTACAGACTCTTTGTTATCCAGCCCTCTCAAATACGGGGAAATATCATCTCCTTTTCTCGAAGTTAATCTGCATCAACACTGTTAAATGGTCATATACAGTTTTTTCACACAAGTAGCAATAACTCAGGTCTTATGTTCATGACATTTGGGAATTCGTTAAACCAAACCATAACTCGTCGTGGTCACTACAGATGAACAATGCAATTCTAAGAGCTTAGATAATTGTATTCTCTTCTGTGCCGTTCGGGTTTCGTCTAACCCTGTATCATTTGAGCTTTCGCGTTTGCGTACTCACCTACGGATTATATTGACTGACGAACAGTCCTACATTTCTTGCTACGTCCGTCTGATGCCGTAGAATTTTTCGTACATATTTTATTGGATTTACTATATCACAGTATTCCATTATGCACTCAAAAATTTTATATGATATTAGTCAATGCCAGTTTTGGTCTTTCTAACTATTTCTAATTCTGCAGCAACACTTGACAATGCTCATAACATTTTTCTCGCTGTTAGCTCTTTACGCCGGGAGAACTTCAGGCATTCTGTTGCCCATCTGATAATTCATGACTCATTTCGATCACAACATAATCATGTTGACTTACGCCGAAATCACAAAATCAGAAAAGATCTGTTTATTAAATTACAATTCTATGCTTACCTCGTTCAAATGTGCATGACCGTATAAATTGTAACACTGCTGTCGACTACTCACACGTAACACTGGCGATGGAACCTATCACGAGTAAGACAGAAATCTCATCTGTATGCACTGATGAAGTCATACACTATACTCGCTCCGCTGGCTCTTTCCCTGCTATGCTCACAACAATGATTTGCTCACGTTTCACATTTCCGTCGCTACAATTCTTTCAGATTATTTTGAGCAACGTAGTATATCATTCAGTACTCACAAATAACAATTCTTGTTACTGTATATGTAAATTTGTATGCCCAACATTAACATCTTGTCTCAGCTACCTGGATTATTGGTTCGTTGACAATCCACCAAAATAGCTGGTGAACGGTGTAGTTCATACAGTACTGGGTCTGCTAGCCAACGGATACTCATTTAACACGTTTTACAGCAGGGACTAAATGAGTAAGATGATACCGTCTATCGAGAGTAGTTCACATATGAAAGGGACCAGACAACCACACAGATCTGGTAAGCAGTGGACAGCATCCAAACCGAGTACTACAGTAAAACAGGTCTACTGTGATTTCTGGATGTGCAGTTCAACTTGATTCACACTGTTCTTACGGCATACAATCAAGTTTTGAGCTTAAAATCTACCTTGTTCTTCACATGACTGTGTGTTAGTCTATAAGTGAGTTTTATTGATAATGTGGTTGCCAACTGTTCTGCATCGAATAAAGCATCATTTTTCGTATAGTACGCTCCAATACGAACATCGTCAACTACCGGAATGACTCACAACAATTGTGACGTGCGACCGACACCCCAAGGCTACAACCTGGGAGTGCAACTTGGCTGCCATCAAGACAGAACCGACAGACAACCCAAGAGTCAGACCTCACTTGTATGCTGACAAGATCATATGACCACCTTGGTCCCTGATAAAAAGGTTTGTTCACGGGATCCTGCATGACCGGATGCCGCGCCGAGTACACTGAAACATTCTTCTGGATTTTAGCCAAAGTAGGTGAAACAAAGTGTTGCCATTCGTCATTAGCAATGTAGCCTGAGCGAACATTGTGGGCACTTCTCAAGTCCCAAAGCTTAGAATGGTCAAAGGTTGAGGTGCCATATCAGGCAACATTCGAGTGTCAAAAGTCGACAGTGACAGTTTTTCTTTCGTAAGAAATTGTCGACAAAGTTGACATAAAAGAAGGTTAACATGTGACGTCTACTTGGTATGCTAGAGAATACCTGCTGAAAACTTTCCTAGTCCCTTTGAGAGAAGTTCCAAGACAGTAATGTCTCGCGGTTTCCTGACACACGACAATACATGTTAAAAACGATGTACTGTTCGGCAGACCATGGTGCTCCAAGCTCCCTGGAGGACCGTTTACAGACCACCGTGCGCTATAGGTTCAAGTCCACCAACAGGAACGGCACGGTTGCAATCAATCATGAATATGTTAATTGCCCTGATGCTACTGGTCCACCAATAGTTAATCAAGAGAGTCCTCTGCGATCCAAATATCTGAAAAACCAATTGTTTTACTTGTTACTATCATTAAGAGCACTTGTGGTCCCAAACGAATTGTCGAGATATCCACAGCTTCTGTTCTCTTCTGCTGTCTCTCTTTTGATTCTACCTCGTCGAATCTAGTTCACTACTTGCTGCTAATTCAACCAGTTCGATTATAACACCAAATCACGAAGTACTTTTGTCACGCACGTCTTTTTCATCTGCCTTTATGTTTTGTGATTTCTCTCTTTTTTAAACTGAACGATAGTTTGTTAGACAGAAAACTTTAAATGAGAGACGCGATCCTGTAAGCTATGTAAGTCGATTTTACCAAACTCGAAAACCGTGAAGTTGAGAAATGTTTTGATGCATGAATTGGTGAAAACTTTGTAGGAGTTTAACCAAGGGAACATAGAGTAACAAGACATAAATTTCATTTCTTTCTTATCCTTTAAACATTATGAAAGTAATCAAAACTCCATCCATTCATTTGCAAAAATGATCTTATGGTGCTATTATGATAATTTCTGTTATGTTCATTACCTAACAACGAATAACTGGGTGTAAGTTGAACATCATTGATTGCATCTTTTACATTTCTGTAAGCTTTTCGGTTGAACCCTTTCGAAGACAAACACATTCACTCTTGTTAGAGATTGTCAATATTGCCTATCCTAAGATTTAAACTTCATCCACGTTTTCATGAGGTAACTATGTTTATCATTGTGTCATTGATGCTATATTAGGCACCACCGAATTATCATGTGCAAACTTTTCAGTCACTATTGCTGGCTGTAAAATCTATGGGATTTCGAAAGCATTAATAAATTGCGAATGAAGTTCAATGTGTATAAGTCAAAATCCTCTACTGCTTGCCAAGAATAAGGAAATTACGTGAATGTATCATGATTATATAAGCTGGATCTTATACCGAACATCTCCATAGATATATTAACTTCTATCGCAATCTCTAAGCCGGTGAAAAAAATACCGAATTATCTCTAGTGGGGGGTAATAACTCAGTAGAAATCTTCGATTTGTTCTGATACCACATCAGGTAGTGTACATTCACCCAATTCACTCGTTGTCATAACAGCAGAGGACAAGTGTGCATTTGACAAACATACTTATCCGAAAATCGGTTGCCTGTGTGCGTTTATGTTTACCCGTTTGTGACCTTAGAACAAATAAACCACGAAAGACCGGCCTCATATCAAGACAAGGAGGTCGAAGAACCGCAATAAGGTTGTTACGACCTCGAACGCGACATCGATGTTGATTCGTAGATATGTTTCTTTTACTTTGTATTTGTCAGATATGAAGGTCAAGTGCTCACGTGTGTAAATACATACACACAGATACAAATACAAATATGCCTGGCATAGAACGTTTGTAAATCAAGTCTTCGTAACACCACAAGCTCCGGTTTGTACAAATTTGGACAAAAGTGTCGACAACATTTACATACTATCCAGATGGGAGGGATCTGTGGTCAAAAGCTGTGATCATTCAGTCTGCAGTTTCCATTGAAACAGCCTAGGTTTTTAAGATTGGAACTTTCATGTTCACGGGTTGACCGATTGTCGATATCAAATCCTTGAACACTTGTCTATGGGTAAAATTCAAAAGACCAGCTATCCCTCTTACCATATGCTATTTCATGAATCCTGAATAGAAACGTTAAAAACATTGGGTTCAACACATTAGTTGGTTTTCTAGGCATAAACACTATAATGACTGAATTGATTGCAATATCGATACATATGAACGATAGCAGTTAGTGTTCACCATACTACATCGGGATAGAGTATGGGAGTTAACTAAATGTCATTAATGAGCTAGTCCAATGTTGTTTTTCGTTGTCCCCAAGCTATGCTGGTAACGATGGCTAACTTATGATGACCTACAGGTCTACTAACTATGAAAGAGTAGCATACTTTATTAAGGAGTTCTAGTCCCGCAGGGCGAAGTTTCAAATACAATGCTCACCTTGGGTTATGCTCGTAATCCCAGATGACGCGAAATCAAAATAAACGAAAGACGTATGATTCCATTGACGTTTTATAACACTTATCCTCACGTTTGCTATCGTTCGAAGTGTCTTTTGCATTTCATGACCAGTTAAAGCAAGACATCTGGTATCTAGTTCATATATTCGGTTATCCCATCAGAATGAATGACTAAACAGCCCCGCTACAAACACCAGCAACAACGTCACAACAAAAGCGTTTTGATCTTTACAACTCGGCTAAACGCCGGACTTTTTTAAACTTTTGTGAAGGTACTTAGTGGGTGCTGCCATATTGAACACACTTGAAATATAATGCTTCTGTGAACGTTGACTACTCTACACTAATGTTTCTCCGGGATTGCGTATGAATCACAGACGACAGTCGGAACACCGGCGTTTCCACTTATCTTCAAATGGCACGGTGTTTGAACGGGTTTGTACTAGATATACACTAACAGATTTTTTTCAGGGTCTTATATGATTAAGCCTTAGCATCATAACACTTGTCCATGGCAAGAGGACAACCAAAGTAGAACGACATAAGCACACTAAAGCAAACTGACATATATATCTACAACCATAAAACTCCGGTGTTGAATATTTGTTTTTAGTGCTATCTTGTAATTTGTTGTGTTAGCAGCAGTGTGCCTTGTCTATTACCTTGTTTTCTTGGAAGAAGTCATACGAGTAGCGATAAATTTATTCACTAGCTAACCATATTGCTAACAAAATGTTTTAAATACTGGAATTTCTCAGTATAATCCAATACACGGATAATGCATACGGTCCACTCTTTCTTCAAATCAAGAATATTCTTAAAAATTTTATTACGGGGGGTTAGTTTGGCTCTTCGATGAACCAATTCAGTACACAAACATCTTTTCCAAGTAGCTTCTGCTTAAAATATTCAAACAGTCCGGAATCAGAAGAATATGGCGGGTGGTACAGCCACTCGAATTCATTGATCATGCCTTTGAAATTGTGGAAATGTGAACCGACGCTTTGATATGCAAAAAAAACAGAACGCGATTTAATAATAATAATCATCATCATAGATAGTAATATATCAGTGGTTCACACTGATGCTTGAGTGCCATACAACTGATCAATACAACATAAAAGGAATCATTAATTGAAACGCTAACCCACTGCATTGACGTATATCTATTTTCCAAGTCCCAGTAGAGCAACGATCTCACATATCCCATCGTGATCTCTGACAATAAACTCAGCCATATATTCCGATAGGCCTGATATTGCAATCCACTTAGTTGTCTTCATCATTAATATGAAAACACTGGGTATTCATTGGGTGATGACTTTTGTTACACTCAGAATTTCAAACAAAATCGGTACAATGCTGATTCACACTCAGTTGCCTAACATTAAAAGTTAAACGTTGCACAACAATGTGGTTTAAATGCAGCTATCTCTAAGACTCGACTGTTATGCGTACCAACCTCAATTGGCGGTTGGTTTTAACTATATGCTCATTGTCGTTTTTCAAAGGATTTCGACCCGACAAGCTTTTTTCAACGCTCATAACTACCGCTTTCATCAACGTCTTGTTTGGTCAGAAATGTTGTAAGCCTGATGATCAAAATTTGCCAAACTCCACATCTAACACCAGCTTACAAGAAACGAATATGAATAAATCAACAAGCAATCAAAGTCGAATATAAAACATGATCTAGCCAACGTACACAAATTTCTGTTGAATTTCACAAAGTATGCAGATCGATAACTTTTTTAACCACCCTTAAACTTAACACAAGTTCAACAAAAACTGGTTATACGAGAAGGAGGGGAGGGGTTGGAGAAAGCACACTTTACAAGTCACACACCAGTTAATTCTGCACCACACCCACGTAAGAGTTTAAGGCTGTCTAATTTAGATGACTTACTAACCGTTTCCTACTGATGAACACTAGTTAGTTAGTTAGAACAATCGATATTGTGTCCATATTGAACAAAACGTGCCAAGTTGATCTGTGACACTGATCATGTCTGGGCCTGTTATCCTCTACAGTGGATCCACACCACCTTCTAGACTATAACATACACAGGGTTGAATTAATCGACGCTCTTAATCTGTTCTCATCTAAATAAGTGTGGTTACTGAGTCATCCAATGTGAACGAGTCAATACCTCATTGTTGCCTTTACTACAAACGACAGAAGGCAATTCAGTTGTCAAAACTATTCGGACGAATTTGATTACATAAGATTACAAGCTCACTCGCACATTTCTGTCACACTATCTACCATTAGTCATACTGGTAAAATCTCGTAGGGAAGATAGACCAACTAATTGAACTGGTGACGGTAGCTTGAGATTAATTACTCATAATGGAGAGATCGCAATAGGCTGAGTTAGTTAGTGTTTTGACAGACGACTGCAAGAACATTTCAGATCGTTTAGAAACTGTGGCAATAAGTTAACAGTACATTTACAGAGAAATCGAGTCCGGTTTGCCTTGCTGGATTTTACTCTATCTAGATACTCAAAACAATGATGGCTAGATACAGCAACCATATGCGCCACATAGGTTCTATACTGGTTTTTATAGATAGCATATAATCAGTTGGATCAATTAGTTTAAATTTACACTCTGGTGAACTAGGTATTGAACATATTCAGGAATTCCAGAAAGTTAACCAACAGGGGATATGAAGTTGCTTTCTTTTTCTTGTTCAATAGCGTCATTATTATGATAGAAAGATATCCACCATCTTCAGTATATGAATATTTCTATCCTTAATAAGTGTTTCATGATACACCGGTAGATTATCAGTTCAATTTTCCACCCCATTCAATGTGCGTCTAAAATCGATTTCGAAAACAAAATCTCATTCAACCTATCCTAGCTATCGTGTAGCTGACCTTGGAGCAATACTTGAGTGACATATGATAAGATGTGTTGAATTTTCTTGCTGAAAAGCACAGAAGTGGGATCTAACAAGGTTTGTAGAAAAGTGACCCCCTGCCAGCATAACATTGTTATCGAAGTAGCTGCATGAAAAATAGAGGCTGTCCACCGTGTTTTAATGATAAAATGAGGTATTTTCTCTAGTTAGCCCTTATCAAATGAGTTATATATGTGAGCAACACAACGGTCCGTTTGCCTGCATTCGGGATGTCCCCAAATTCACGACTGATAAACGAAGTAATGAAAAGACAATCCACGCTAGCTGAGACACGAACTCCTTACGCCGATCGAACAGCCACTGATGGTGTGAAGACTTCATAAATTGAACTTGCAGTGACGAGATGAAGTGTTATAAAGGTCTTGGCCATCGTGAGCAACAAGGTTGCACAGTATAGCCTACCATCTTGAGAAGTTTGCGGATATCTGTGTCAGTGAATGAAGATGCTCTGGCAGCATGTCACAGCTAGTAAGGGACCTGTATTCGCAGAATAGTCTGCTCTTTTTACGACTCTTTATACATTTCCACTGTTTATTGATTACTTATTTACTTCTCAAGTTTGCGTTTATTAGTTAAGCTCTCATTTCGTTGGCTACTGTTAGGAATAATGACAACCCGAGCCATAGTGCCCAGGGTTACGGCTTAAAGCTGATTATATACGTGAACGAGTATGTAGCATAAATTATATTACTGTGGTCACCATTGACTTAACTGCTCGTGTAGGACACTTATCTAGATGAGTGTAGAAGTCCTTGTTACGGCAGAACAGCAATGCCATTGAGACACGCAAACACCCATTGTCCGCAGTCGCTATCCTCGTCCTGATCACTGGTCACGTTATTAAAGCAGCTACGCATTCCGAATTTTATGTAGTCATTCCAACAGAAAATTTTCGCGGTCTGCCGAATTGGCTGCAGACGTTCGGCTCAAGCCAACGTTGTACGTTCGGAGGCAATTTTTTTAAACTGAGCCTTCTGTAGATTTAGTGACTTATCTCAACCCCATGATTGAATCACCCCCTTCCCTAGCTGTTTACTATAAAAAACGACCTACGCTATTGAAAAGTTGGTATTGATTAGCGCATGTACCACTCTTCATAATTTCCTAAAGTTTAAGTTATGCTAAACACTGGGTCGTGTCTTGTCGGACAGCTGTTCGGCTCCAAAACAGACTTCCACGAATATGGAATTACTCAGCTTGATCGGATGGGTAAATGAACGTGGCTTGTAATGAGAACAGTCGATCCAGATGATGTTCAGTATCACTAATGTTGCGAAATTAAATCTGTACAGTTGAACTTGTGTGTTACATGCAGATATAGTTGATTCTGGAACACAAAGTTTACCGAAATAATAGCTTGTTGGTTCTTAAGAATTATGTGATTGTGAGAATTGATATATACTTTTCATCTTTATATACGTAGAACAATCGAGGGTTCTCAGGACTGGGCACATGAGACCAAAAAAGGTGACAACGGTAGAAGAAAACAGATTTCTCTTACCTTGACACTTCTGTCCCCCTGGTTTTAACCCAATCGAGAATACATGGGAAAACAGAACACATGCTGTTTGCGAACGAAATCAGTGGCTCAAAGCTCCAGCAGTTATGTGGAAAATACTGCCTAAAGTAGATCAGAATCTGGTGATCAGGTCAACTTCAGTAAGTGACGGTTGAAGTCAGGTAACGATGTCAAATTTATTGTATCGTTAACATTATCCCCGTCTTCGTCAGCGACAGCAACAATGCGAGATTGAATATTTATGCCACACAAGGAAAGTGATTCTGGTTTCCAGTCACAACGAACATAATTCATGAAACTTCTTCGTCTAAATCTGGGCAATAGATGTCAATGTTATTTCAAACTGAACACCACCCACACCTGGTTGTAACGTGCACATTCCAATAAACGTTTCCGCTGGCTTATTGCGAAAGGAAGCATTAGACTCGAGTTTCGCCCTCATTAGAACTCATCAGTAGTGTATATCCTCTTCCGGCCCTTGTGTGTGAGTGACTAGCGTGTTAACCACAACGGCATTAATCTCACAATATGCATGACCGAACGACCAAATATAAACGCCCAACCACAATCTTGGATGAATAGTGTTCAGCGTGCCCGATCACTTTGAAATGTGAATGAACAGAATCGCTCTGTTCTATTCAATCGATCATCCTGTGATCAGGACTTCTCAGTTGGATTGAAGTTACTGTCTTCATTGGGGTAACTGAGCATGGTTTGAATCAGTAGTAGAAGTTCGGAGATTTAGGTTATTTAAATAGCTTCACACTGCGGTGAGAAAAATCGAGCCACCTGTGAAATTAAGGTCGTATTTGTGGTACATTTTGTTCTAGGAATTTCATTAACCATTTTACCTCATAGAATTACCAAGCAGACACCATTCACGTCCCTAACCCAGATTGAATGCTAACTTCCTTAGTATATCCAGACAAAATATAGGCAGATTGTATTGCCTTCAAATCGACAGATTATGACATCCAGCTCTTTATTTTACTCATTTCTGACAATTCTGTTGAATATCATGCATGCTGAATAAACCAAGACGAGTTCTGTTTTTGTACTGAAATTTTGTGTAACATACATTTTCAATCTATCTATTGGAAGCAAGCATACTGTTTATGAGGTGAAAACGTACCATGACAGTAAACCGCACGTTTTTATGCTGTCGAAACTGGGAGGAAGATTAAAAAAATACGATAAATCTATTCCCCTACCTTATTCGCCAAACTGCTGTACCAGACAGCGGTTTCCGAGACCAACTTAAGGATGGTTGTTGCCACGGCATCTACTCTGATACGCGAACTGCGCCATTGTTTTATCGGTTATGATTGTTCAACTGGTTGACTTAGATCATACGTACAGCCGGTCTGCCCCGGTCGCATAGGCGTTCAATGTGTGTTTCAAACAGTGTAGGCGCGTGCGTGTTCATACGGCACGCGTGCACGTTCACACTCGTTCGCTTGATTCGCGTGCCATCATTGCGTCCGAAATCGATCATGTCTGTCGATCGGCCCCTTCAAACGCTGTGTCCGCGATTCGGGACAATTACTTGGCGGCCTAGGCTACACTGCCGCCGGTCAGCCAATCACGGGCCGGTTAGGCTGGGCGTAGCAAGATCATGATGCTCACTGAGAGTACAGTGAGAAAAAGATTACTTCAACACACTAATGTGTGTATTTCTAACCCACTTTGAAACGAGCCGCTCGTATAGACGATTTTTCGTTGCATTTATGCATTAGATCGTCGACCGAGCAACCGGGATTCAACCCATCCTTTATGAGGTTTACTTGAAAGTAATGCCATTTTTTATGCAGATCGTCTTATGAAGACCCTTAGCTAGTTAGTCAGTATTCAGTAAAAATGCATACCTTGAAATTACTTATCCATCTACCTCTTTACACAAGGAACAGTCCAACAGATTGAACACGTCTAATTAATAGTCCAAAACGTTTGGTTCAAACATGAGTAGGGGGCCTATGAAATATATTTAAAATACCCAGTTATCACAAGAATCAGAATGAGAAAAAGAGGTGCTGGGGAAATAAAAGGATGATCGGGTAGCAAAAAGCAAGCCCAAACACAAGTTATCCTACACGCACATGGGAGGCAGCATCAGGTCCGGATTAGCCTGTCATAGTGACCGAAGCCAAAGAATGCCTGTGCTCAAGCATCGCCACAAGTAGCTTGTGCCACAACATTTGCGGTTCCATTCACACGCCACGTATCTAGTGTGTAAACCCGAAGGAATGAGACCAAGAGTTCTGTGTGTGAGGTTTTTGTGTCTAGCCTGCCAATACTGTTTAGTCAGTTGATAGGCTAGCTCAAAAGTGAAAACACTATCTCTCAAGATATAAACACAGAGACCCAATGGTGAGATTTAAATTGGGAAGAAAAATACCGGAAATGTGATGCAAGAAGTGGTTCAGTATACGAATACATTTTAGTGCAATCTACAAAGGATATGGAGGAAAAACAATAATTTATGGTTGCCCTGGAAGAAGATAGTCAAAACATTCATCATACAGTACATCAAAAAGGTTGAAGAAAAAGAAAGGCAGAAGGCCACAGACATTCAGGTTTCTGAAAATGTGAGTGGGTGATTTGCCAAACGACGGTAGTCGTTGGTTGATGTGAAAGAGAAAAGAGTCTATATGACTGATAAACCTGTTTGACCCTAACGTATTCGTTGTCTCTTCGTCGACGGTGTACTTTGAGTTAGCTGATGACCCACTAAGCCAGGGCGGTGAGTGCATTCGTAGCTGCAAAACATCGCGACGCCATACAGTCATGTCACCAAAACACATGGCATCGATGGTTCCCTTGCGAACCGCGCGCTTTCGTTCTCGGCCGCGCAATAACTGCTCGTTGAACTCGCGGACGCCCCTCCGAATCGTATTGCTCCAGGCCGTCCGGTACAAAGCTAAGCCTTCCAGATATCTACAATCAATTTTCCAACGTGAAAAACTTACCTCCGCAGTATCCTGGTATCTCCGCTTTTGACCACCAGGATTTCGCTTACCTGACCTCAGTTGTAAATACAGCAGCTGCTTTGAAATATGGTCTCCGCCCATTCATCGGACGTGACCTAGCCAACGAAACTGATTCAGCATCAGCATGGTTTCTATCCCGTTCATATCCGTTTGCCGAAGTACCTCAGTTTTCGGAAACATTTCCGACCACCGAATATACAAGATGCGTCTTAGACATGGCAAATGAAAGCAGCTCAGATAGCGCACGTTCCGCTGATACAATGTCCACGTTTCATTGCCGTACAGCAGTATAGACAGCACCATTGAGCGGTAGACAAACAGCTTAGTCCTCGGCTTTAGGCTGTGATCCTTCGAAGTACGTCTTTCTAGACGTCCGAAAGCAGCACTAGCCTTTGCCACACGAGCTCGTAACTCGCGGTTCACGGACAAATCTGTCGACAACTTGCTACCGAATTGGCAGAAATCTTCGAAGCTGTCACATGCAACATTCTAATCAAACTGACGAACCTACCTGAACATCCAAATTTACTAAGCACCGTCCACAACGCCCCGTGGCTCACGTAATCCAGGGCCTTAGTGAAGTCTACGAGGAGGGCATACAGGGACTGGTTACATTTCCGGCACTTCTCCTGAAGCTATCTGGCAGAAAACACCAGGTCGATCGTACTGTAACTTGCCCGGAATTCACACTGCTCCTCAAGAACATTGGCCTCCAAAATGTTCGCGTTTAGCCGGTTTAGGAGGATGCTTGCACGCATTTTACCTACGCCACTCAGCAGACTGACGCTCCACTAGCTGTCGGGGCATTGCTTGCTACCCTTACTTTTGAACAAAGGTACGATAAGAGCATCCTTGAATTCCTGTGGCATCACCTCGTGTTCCTAGATGAAGTAAACCAGCTGGAGCAGTGCACGTTCCATCGCCGGCTCGTCATTCTTCAGGATCTCGCCTGGCAATCCATCTTCACCTGCAGCCTTCCCGTTGCGAAGTTGACCAATCGCTCCCTGTAATTCTAGTAAATCAGGTGCGAGAGCAAGTGAAGGCTTGATGGACTGTTGCGACAGGCTGTTCACGGTCATCCAATCAATGGTAGCAGGACGATTTAGTAGGCTACCAAAGTGTTTGCGCCAGACTTTCATGATGTCCTCTGGCTGGGTGAACAAACGGCAGGTGTCCAAGTCAACCAGTGCTTTAGTAGACTGGATCGATGGACCGGAAATCGTCTTAAGCGAATCGTAGAAGTCCTTGTGTTGTTGTCGATCAGCGTAGCCTTGCATCCACTTACCTTGCTTTCTCCACCAGTCGTCCTTGATTCTGCGAACACGTTCGGCCCGTTGACGGTGAATAATCCGGAATGTCGCTATCCTGTCTTCGGTGTCCGAGTCTATAGTGGAAGTGGAAAATGCCGCATTCTTCTCTCTTACCAATTCGGAGAAAACCACTTTTTTGTCGTCGAACCCGTCCGGACGTTTCTGGAGTTCGACACCGATCGCCTCGGTGATTGCTGCCGTTATCCGTTCCTTGTGGTGCTGTCACATAACCCCGGGTGATGAATACAGCAGTGTCTCGCAGACGAGCGGCTACGGCACACACGGAAAAACAGCCTTTGCCTCACAGTTCTTCAGTCGTTTCACATCCAAATTCTGCCGCTGTTCAGATGATCTACAATAAACAGGCTTACAAACATGAACAAAAAATTCGGTCCTGACCTATGGTCTGTGTTATATTCAGCACCGCGCATCACTCGCGTGAGACGCACTTCACGAATACCACGTTGTTGCACAATCACGTAGTCACGCAAATGATGATAATCGTCTCGTGGGTGAGTCCACGTGGTAATGTCACTCGCATCCAGGTCGAATCGGCAGTTTGTAACAGTCAGCTCGTGAATAGCACACAGATGGAGCAGATGATCACCGTTCTCGTCGACTCAACCAATGCCGATGGGTTCGAGAACTCCCGACCAGGCTACCGAGTCACACACAACTAAAGCGTTCAAGTCATCCAGAACAAACGGCCGATCACGCACCGGTGTTGACTGGCTTGTAGCGGACAGATGATCATATCACTGGTCTTTTGTGTAATCGATGTGGCACATAGTTGGACCATAAACACTAAGAACTGTGGCACACTGACGTCGATCGAGTCGCAGGCACATCAACAGGATTCGAGGGTTGCTACCATGCGGTTCGTCTATCATTTAGGTGTTGATGCGATCAGTGACTGCAAAACAGACACTATGCTTCCGAGCACCATCTATCGGATTACCTATCCGGTAGAAGATGACCCCGGCAGCTGCCTATCATAACTTACCTTTGTATGCAAGCCTTGTCTCACTCAAGGCTGCTACGTCGATTCCACACCGGTTCAGTTCTATAGCGATCAGTGTGGTTCGGCGTTCCGGCCGTCCTGTGGTGCTACATCGATCCAGCAACGTAGGCACAATTTATGTTCCAATGGAAAGCGTCTTGCGTCCCCCGGCTTTCTCAGGGTGATTGTCGCGTTGCTGAGATTCGAGTGAGTATTGTCTCCCTTTGGATTCGTGCTAGCGGAGTCAATATATTAGGAGGCGCATCCCCTAACGAGACAGCCAGGACGCATCACGCCACATCGATCGGCCGGCCCAGCTCGGTGGTATGGCCGTCGGTGTTGGTATGGTTCCACTCAGCCAATCAGATTGCAGATGTGCGGTCGAATGTCTGTGCCCTATTTGGACAGTATTTTTTTCTCGCGTTGCCTTCTGATGCTCCCTGTAACGTGATTTGCGCTGAAACCCTGACTGCCATATATGACTGTTTAATTTGATTCGCTCTATGTCTCGCTCGTCCAATAAACAGTACAGCCGCGTCTAGTCTGATTTCTCGGTTTTGGGTCAAGCGACTGATCGCATAACCAAGTCGACGATCCAATACATTAGGGGAGGGAAATTGGAAGGGTTTGGCAGTAGCATATTTTCTTTTATCCACTCTGTCGAAAACGACAGATAGGACGACCCGACTTATCCTGCGTGATGGCCGATGCAGTATATTGATTGGTTTATGTTGTATAATCATGGTTTATATGGGTTTTATATACTGCCAGGGCACCCAGATCTAGACAGTAGAGCGATTAGGGCCTTCAACCAAAGCCTTTGGCTCAAAAGCCTTCATAGCAAGGTAGTGAGTGACACACATAAGAACACACGCAATCGCAACAACATCGACCATCAGCAACGACCAAATTGCATTGACTGCGCACAGACATGACAACCACACACACATAAAGTCAACACACACATATGACCAATGCTACTGCAGAGACAAACAAGTCACACACATGCAAAAACAAACAGCATGCCGAACCAAAACAGAACACACTTGCGCCATCCACAGCGAACGCATATGCATTTTGTCTGTCTGTTCCCCTCTGGCTTATCTGACATGGTTAAATCTGCAAGGATCAAAACAGCACACAAGCCTTACCACCACGTCAGGGTAGCAGAAAAGGTCAAGCCAGGACACAGATACACGTGCACACATACCTCAGCATGTGTAGTTGAACAACGGATTATAGACAACTGTGAAAAATATAGAACTAAATAACTCTCCTGGAATGCTACTAATTGTTAAGCCGCCTAGAGATTTGACTCATTTTCCCGACTTCTTTCGCTCTCAGCAGCTGATGATCTCAAGACAGTCCTGTTAGGGTGTGCCATATCAAGCGTACTCAGATTTCAAATAAACTCTGATTACAGGTTGACAAGTTGGATCGATGTTGTTCATTCAGCACGTCGCCTGTGGCCTAGGGATTTTCATTGAGCCAAAGCAGGTTTTACAACGACTGAGTAGAGAATAATATGCGTTAGAATTAACTTAAATCTTACGTCGAGAAGCTTTCAAACTAAGTAAAATTCATGGGGTCAAAATTTTAGCCTGAATCCCTAATCTACTAGTGAATCTGTTTTGCCGAATGTAGTTTAGAATTAGCATACTGCAGACTGAGACCAGCTGGATTGACTAGCAATGCACGCAATTTCAGTTGAGATATGTTGAAAACTTTCAAGTGTTACTAGTAGATAGCAGTTGTGATGGTGATGTTTTGTTCTAATACTTCAGAGCAAATATTTTCTGTAGTATGGTGTGAAATCCATAACGTGATACTTTTGGTTATTTATCTGATGCTACTATGGAAACTAGATTTTGATTCACTGTGTTTCATGCCGTCCATTTAAGAATGTTCCTTCAAGACTGACACGTATATGCGACTGCGCTTACTGTAAGTTTAGAGTTATGTTTGGAGTTAGGTGAAAGCCATGTTCAGTTCATCAGTTGTGCCTCAGCTGATGACGGCAATAAACCAAAGAACTCTTTGTATACGTGCTGGTAAAAACCGGTTGGAATTTGTTAACTTGAGACACATCGTACTGCCCTATGGTTGTACAACTTGACGTCTGCGCTTCGGTGCTGTTTGTACGATATCTGCTTTTGGTCACTGATGTCTGTATGATGGGGTGAAGCTATCCGTCGTCAGTCACTTTACCGATTAAGGTGACTGAGACACGTTTTTCAGATGTCCTTCTAACAACTGCCACACCGCCTCTTGCTTTTGTCCCCTGTATGCATAGGAATAAACGATATAGCTAGGAGCCATAACATGGTGCAGGAGTACTAGGAATTTTACATTAAAGTTAGTCTTCTTTGGTTCCGCCCGGTCTCCTGGCCAGGGTCCAACAGAATGCCGTTGGCTAGAGACTTGGAGGGACATGGTTACAAGCCGTTTCAGTGGCATAAACGCGGATATGCTCGTTCTCGTACCATTCTTTTAACATCATTGTACATACATCAATTTTAAATTTGAATATTACAAAATGCCAAAATCACATGCAATGTAAAACCATTAACTGTTTCCCCACTTGTGTTATCTTCACATATATTGCACGTCCTGTGTTTACTTACCCAATACTTTAGCTATCGTATGTTCGCTTCAGGATCATTAGTTGGTGAAGTTTGTTCACAACAGTTGTACAAAACTAACACCATTTATAGCAATCATGTCTTTGTAATTGATTGCTTCTGTTAACCTATCGAGCCAGATTCTCATATCTAATGATATTAGGATGATTGCTAGTTGTTAAAGTGAATGATACTTAAAAGCTAATGTGGGATCAAAACTACATGTTGGTTAATCTTATCAACTATGAGTTATACGCAAGTGAACTGCCCTATTACTTATCAGCAAAAAAAACCACTCAACAAAATTAATCAATTTTATGAGTTCAGTTTGAATATGTCATATTCATTGGATCGTCGATTGAACTTAATAGGACAGTTACTGTGTTTCCTGTAGGGGATTTGACGATCTGAGTCTTACTCACAAGTAAATATGGCTGGGCGTCTGTGTACTCTAATTCGGCCAGGCGTAATACACATAGTCGACAGGCAACCAACTGAACGCATTTGCATAGATCATTGAAACCTCATGATGTAAAACGAGACAAAGGCAGAGAGCAGAGTGTGTAATCACGTCAACAATTTGTACTCAATTTGAACTGCTCCGGAACGTATTTCCCTTGATTATAAAAATAAACAAAATATTGATAATAATAACAACCACGGCGATGTTGTTCCTGGTTAGTTTGAAGAAAGGCTAGTGTGCATCAACGAATTACAAAACAATAACGGTTGAGAGGTCGTCATTGCAACTTGACTCCAGTGACCCTTTGGGTTCATTCCTGCTAAATTTCTTCGAGTTGTTTGAAGAAGCTGTGAATTTTGCATGTTACCAGATGAACGGTTTATATATGTGACTACAGCTCCGCATGGTTATAACTTCATTAACTGGCTTATTTTAAGAGGACTAGTCTTCCTTTTGGTGGAGATTAAAACCGTTAGGGTGTATACTTAAGCACTCCTCTTGTTCTTAAGAGAAGCTTGTTGAGCGCCTCATAAGACTCACGTCCAGCTCATCATGCCACAAAATAATCTAGAAAGTCCCCTGTTCTTATTGTAAAAGCACATCTAGTATCCAGCCTGTTGCCCTTAGAGGTATGAACAAATGTTTAAATCTACTGCATGCAACTTCAGTGACTGTCTGGGCAAGCCGACGAGTATCGGAGGCTAAAATTGCACTTGACTGCCGGAAAGCGGTCGCATTCTCTAAATCAAAAATTTGCCATAGAATAGAGTGTCTCGTATCAACTCGTCTAATCAATCGGCCAATTTTCAGTTGTGTATTGCACGGTGCCCGAAATGGTAGCACTACTAATGGGTCCGGCACAGACAGGCTAGCACATATTTACCAAAGCAACCCGACTAAATTGCTATGACAACATACAGACAGCCGAAATCACATGTGCACCGTCCGGCGTTTCTGTCTGTTGCGGTGGCAACAGTTGTGACAACCCAGTCAACAGGCCGTTGAAACAGAGCCCTGTTGTGCACTTCCATAGTTCAGTGTGTACGCGTGCCAGTCTGATAATGACGCACGGCGCGTTCTTTGTTAGTACGCTACCCGATGGCACGCGCAGCACCGTGGATACGTTTCGCTGTAGCCTACATTGGAGACTGGCTTAACCAGCCGGTCTCGTGTATGTGTGCTGTGTGGGCGCATGTTTCATCTAGCACAGTCCAAGGTCAAGCACACAGGAGGCTGTGTTGGCGTGATGGGGCGTACACGATGGCCTTGTCACGCCAGCCAAGGCATGGTGATTAATGCCGTTGGTACCTCTGTGTTTTAATCACAGTATTTTACTTGACAGATAACAAGTTCAAATACACATCCTGTTTTTGGTGCTGGTGCTAGCCACTGAAAACCACGTTTGAACACGCTTCAAAAATGAGCTTAACGATGCGTTTCGTGGGTCGGTTTGATTTCGACATGTTGATCACAGCACCCTTAAGTAGGAAGCTGTAGAACGAGTGCTGAACCTTTCGTGATCTTGAAGTGTATCTACGAAAGGAATCTATGGACTGAGAAAACTCAACCTTAACCCGTGTCCTACAGGTACCAGACACTTGTGAGAAATCTGTAACAGACAAGTTAGAGAGGAAGAATAGAAACTGCATTGTGGTTGTAAACGTTGTTCAACCTACAGTGTATAGATTTAGCAAAATTGCCATAAGTCGACACAATTCACCATCCGATACACAGCACCTCGCTCATGATTTCTACTGGACCAGCTTAGGCTGTAATAGCGTCTTTAGACGTGTTGACAGAGTCCAACTGAAACTCACTGTTTCAGTTACCGGATCTATTGAGCTCGTATATGACTAAGCTGCATGCGTTTTCAGCAGTATCATTTATCTATACATAGTCAAAGAAGAACAAGGTTTGCAATCATTCCTGTAACTAGATATATGTACTTCAAAAATCCCTCTACACGGACGTGGACAGCTGTCGTTATCTGGCATGAACAACCTTGGTAACACAAAAAAGTGCACTTTAATTTTCTCATTACCGGTCAGATCGGTGTATTCCGTTCAAACTCACACTTTCTTGTTGTAGTCAGTGTCCTGAATTTGATTCCCATGTTGCCTTAATTAGGAGCAATAATCCTTTTCAATGTACTAGGTTGAGGATAGCATCACATGTGTTTGCACCGGTGAACGACGTATCTCGACGGGTTCCGAATAGTCATCAAAATGTCCAGTTGTGTGTCCCAGGGGTATTCAAGTTCGGGCCATAATTCCTTGGGATCCATCAGTTTAATTTCGATCAAATTTAGTTATTGCCTTATGGGGAAAGTGAATAAAAACAAAACCGGTAGGATAAAACGGAAAAAATTGTCCAAGCTTCCACACTACAGAGACTCCAAAAGGGCTATTTCGTTGTTTTATTTGTACGGGGGTTTTAACTCTTGTATTATTCATCAAGGATGTTGAGATTCTGTTTCATGACGTTTTAATGCGCCTTCATTGAATACAAACAAATATGTCTGACACACAATGAGGTGCTCACTTCAGTGCAAAGCGGAATACGAAACACATAACCTCTCTCGGTCAGATGTGGTGGTTGATACGGTCATTGTCATCTCAGACAGTAACACATCAGTGGTTCTGGCTGAAAATTAACTGTCGTACAACCGTGAAAAAAATAGAAACAAGCAATAGCCGAGCAGCTCTAAGTCATATAAACGAAAGTTCTAACGGAGTTCGCGTTGTCTTTCAATTTTAAAGTGATATAATCCAACCAGGTTCAAACGGTTAAATATACTTCGCCCATGGATATGATCTTAGTAGATACTGAAAAGAAAGAAGAAAATTTCACTGCTGATGAATGCACTCCGACATTTGTTGTGGCTGCAAATATTTTGAACAGGCAGTACGTAAGTGGCACGACCACTCATCCGGAAGGAATACGGAAAAAATAAGACGCAAAATTCATTTCCGATTTTCACGTTTCTGTGTCACAAGTGATAACAAAGAGCCCTCAGTTATAGATGCCTGACCTCTTTCAGACTTGATATTTCCGAACATTATTACACTAAACTACCGTCAACTTTTTCAGATGTTGACTATTGATCAGGTGTTAACTGAAGACCTGGGTAGCCCATCAGAAAAACGGTGTAGTGAACTAGTACGTTTTCGGGAATTTATCACCAGGCCAAATATATGATGGATATACGAAGTACTGTTATTAGGATAAAACGAACAAAACAAAAAGCTAGTTCAATTGAGATTAATCACGTCATCTAGGAGACTGTCAACCGACAGCTGTTTGTCTCCGTGTTGGTCAGTGAAAACTAGTGTTCGACGGTTTATAGGCATAAAGAAAAAGCGAACGGAACTAAATAAAAGCCAAATTCAATGAAGCTGCTGGCTGCAATCACTTCAGCAACGAACAGTGAAACAACATTCAGTCAGGCATGAACAGTTAATGACCTGACCGAATGGGTTAGTGTAATGGTTAAGAAGCTTGCATTGCCGGTTGCCTCTCACATATGTGCCGATCGGGTAATATTTTAAATCCAGCCGTGACCACAAAGATGAGCAGTGCGTTCCATTGTGAACAGACCCTAACTGTAAAGTATTTCTACCTGCAAAGTAATATACCTGTTCGATTACACAGTTTCAGCGAGTGACATTTGAACGTTCAACCTTATTTAATGGGAGATGTACCACTGGATGACCCGGGGATGTGGAGTATTTTGTAGACAAGACATTGGTCGGCAAATTATTTTCTACGAACCAATGATTTAGGTAGTTTGGATCATCTTGTAAGGTCACCATATCTTTTAGGTACTCTAGAACTCGCAGAACTGTTTCATTGATCGCGCAAGTAATGGCTTGTTTCATTTCTTTATAGTCATATGGCTTGCTGGATGATGCTTTAAGTGAAAAGATGGCTGACCTTGGACTCTTTACTAAAACAGAGCGTGGGTTTTGGAAGAGACATCACTGAAACTCAAACCTACCAACTGCCCACGATTAGTTGACCCAAATGTAAACAACCATACAAGGTTGTTGCCCGTCTAAAACGTGATATACTCATATGGAGCATGTTCGAAAGTGGGGCTGAGGATGAACTCCTATCTAGAAAGGCAGGTGACAACCCTATAAACCTACAAACGCGGAACATTTTGTCAATGAGGTTGGCAAATGCAATTTATTTGAACAGAGAGTGATGACAAGCAGGTATGTTTAACTATGTTGATCATAGATTGCACTCTTTGCCAAAAACCGTATTCCGTATATCACTTAATGGGGACGAGTTAACCTGTTCGTTGATCACTGGGTTTGTATTTCACAAGTTTAATATTAAATATATGTACATGTGTACATATGTATTCATACATAATCTGACTACGTCTGCTGCTTAGTTTGGTACACAGGCGTGTGTGCTGTTTCGATCCGGAAGGCTATGCTGTGTAGGACTTCGGCCACTCCTGGTTCAACCATGTGAGATGGACCAAAGGAGAGTAACCAAACGAAAAGCAGGTACGTTCATAGGTTTGTATGTCGCAATGCAGACTGCGTATGGGTAGTTAAGCAATGAGTCAATAATCTATGACTGTATGACGGAATTATATGTATTTATTTATTTCTGTAGCAGTACTGTATTTCGCATACGGGAAGCCGGAGTTAAGATAGGTATCCTTGAGCAAACAGCACGCAGTCGGCCAACAATTAAACTTAACCGCCGACGTATTATCCTATAGGGTCTAGAAAACTGCACTAACTCTCAGAAGCTTAATATGTTTTGCAATACCACTTCTGCACACAACAGTAACCAGAATGAGTTGTCAATGTCTCATTCACTGAACACTCGGATTGAGTTAGCTCTTCACTGTCAAATGAGTCAGATTGTTGTGTTATAGGCTTCAGGTATGGTTCCCAAGAAACCCCTTCATTCTGTTGACTCCTAAGTCGGACTTTTGAGTCAGAGACCCAGGGAGGGATCCCTCAAGAAAACCCTATTTCCTTTTTCCTACAAGTCAAACTGTTGAGTCAGATACTCAATATGAGATCCCACTTGTCATTCTCAGATGTGTGTCGACGTAAGATGTTGTCCGTCAGGACATGGAATGTGAGTAAGCTGTTGGATCGATATGTTGCAGGAATGCAAAAACGCTACACCGCATTAATCGTGATAGAACTGAACCGTTATTACATCGAGGTTGCAACCCTAAGTAAGACAAGGCTTGAAAATCAGGGTAAGTTGCAGAGAGAAGATGCTGGGTATACATTCAACCGGATGTGTTACTCGGCGGGAGATGCTCTGAAGTACGATGTCTGTTTTTTAAACGCTGATCGCGTCAACACCTAAACGAACCGCATGGCAGCAACCCTCGAATCCTGTTGATGTGCCTGCGACTCGATCGACGTCAGTGTGCCACAGTTCTTAGTGTTTATGGTCCAACTATGTGCCACATCGATTACACAAAAGACCAGTGATATGATCATCTGTCCGCTACAAGCCAGTCAACACCGGTGCGTGATCGGCCGTTTGTTCTGGATGACTTGAACGCTTTAGTTGTGTGTGACTCGGTAGCCTGGTCGGGAGTTCTCGAACCCATCGGCATTGGTTGAGTCGACGAGAACGGTGATCATCTGCTCCATCTGTGTGCTATTCACGAGCTGACTGTTACAAACTGCCGATTCGACCTGGATGCGAGTGACATTACCACGTGGACTCACCCACGAGACGATTATCATCATTTGCGTGACTACGTGATTGTGCAACAACGTGGTATTCGTGAAGTGCGTCTCACGCGAATGATGCGCGAGTCTGAGTGCGGAACGAACCATGGATTAGTCAGAGCTCAATTGTTTATTCATGTCTGCAAGTCCACGTACTGTAGACGATCCGGATAACGACTGAATCCAGATATTGAATGAAAGCGGAACTCAAACGTGAGGACAGTATTTCAGTGTGCAGATGCTGTCCGTCTGAAAGATGCTCCTGTATCCATCACCTCCTGGGGTATGTGGCAATACTCCAAGGAACAGACAACAGAAGCAGTGATTGAGTCGGTATTCAGCTCCAGGAACGTCTGAACTGGTTCGACGAAAAAAACGTACCTATTTTTAAGTTGATTCGGAGAAGAATAAGATGTTCATTTTTTCCAAGATGTACTCAATAAATGATGACAAAAAAGCCAAGTTACGGAAGGCTCGCTGTCAAATCGTCGAACGGCTTCATGAAATCAAGTGGGACTAGTAGAAGAAGCAAACTGAGTTGATGTGGGGTCACGCTGACTATTGACGGTACAAGAAATTGCACCATTCGTTTAAGTCTATTCGGATCTCTCCTTCCAGCCTACCAAAGCACCGACTTACGGGCACTCCGATTTTTAGTGCGGTCAACCGGAGGATGGCATTAAAATCTGGCGCAAGCACTTTGATAACCTATTAAACCGGTTGGTAACCACTGATTAGGTGACCGCCAACAGCCTGCTACCAAACCTCAAAGCTTCACCTGCTGCCGCTATGGATTTGGCAGAGATGGAGAGAGTTGCCGTAAACTGCGAGACGGAAACGTCGCGGGTAAACATGTGTTGCTACTGGAAGATATGATGCACAGGGGCCCAGCTTCGCAACGTGCTTTTCTCCAGTTAGTGTTGGAGGTAAGAAGTAGTCTTTCGGCTCTGGAGTCACCGTCTTGGGTTTGATTCCTGCCAGTAAATGTTCACATATTTCGCTAAACTTGAGTGTCCTGCTGTTGATTGACTAGGGTCTCTTCATCGGCAACCAATACTGCGTTCACGGGTATGGGTTCAGTCGGTAGCTCATTTTCTAGTACTAATGACGACAATGCGTCATATACCTTATTGTTACTGCCTCTGACATGTCTCATAGTATAATTGAACTATTGTAGCCGAAGTACCCAGCGCGCCATTCGTCCGCATGGATTCTTCGCCGTCTTTAGCCAGATGAGAGATTTGTGGTCGGCCTGGACATGAAAAGTGGTCGCTATCAGATAAGTCCTCCACTTCTGCAGCACCCAAACGATAACTGGACATTCTTTCTCTGTGGTGGAATACTTTTTCTTTGTTTCCGTCAGTAGTCGACTGGCGTACTCAGTTGTCCCCGACGGTTGTAAATGAACTACCCCGATTCAGGCATCACTTACATCAAGGGACACGGAGAATGGCTCATTAGGTTTGAGGACCGTCAGGTATAGCCAGACGTAGACAGCTTATTTCTTCGGTTAATTGAACGCCATCTCAAGGTCTACAGTACAGACGAATTTCTTCTCCTTCCTCAGAAGTTGGAAGAGTGGGTTTACTACCTGAGAGAACCCCGGTGTAAATCCCTAATCGTAACCAGCCATTCAGAGAAAATACCTCAGTTGCTGCTTCGATTTCGGTGTTAGGAAATTCTTGATGATTATTAACTACTCTGACAGTGGCTGGATATTTCCACTGTCAACCGTGTATCCCAAACAAATGATTGAACTACAGCCTATATGGCATTTTTACTACTCAATTTTAAGCCGGTCGCGTCGATTCGTTGCAGCGTTGCTGGCAGTTTTTTCATGTGTTCCGACACTGCGATGGAGAATATAACGATGCTGTCCCCATACGGAGTTACTCCTTCCGGATGCTCCAGAATATGAAGCAAGAGACGCCTGTAGGTAGCTGGAGAGTGTTGCAAATACCAAACGGAATTCTAAGAAATTCGTACTACTGTCCGTTCACGCAAAAAGCGATTTTCGCTCTGTCTTTCTTTGCCACTGGAAGCTGCCAATAACCGGAACGCAGGTCTGTGGGAGATATTATTTTAGCTTTGTGCAGGTATGCAAATATTTCTTTCATTTGGGGCATCGGGAATGTCTGTTTGATTGTCAGTGGGTTCAGCTCTCTGAAATCGACACAACATTGGTGGGTTCCATCCGCATTCTTAGTCAACAGGACAGGTGACGAAAATGGGCTGCTGATTTGTTAGGTTATTCCCTTCTACTGCATCTCCTTTAACTGCCTCTCCACTTCTGGTACCAACTTGAACGGTATCCTCCGGTACAGTGGTGTGCACTCCGCACCATGCTACAAGTTTATCGAATGGTCCATCCATGTGTAGAATCCGTACTCATTATCCGCAATAGTGAACAAGTGAACAAACTCATCAATGCACAGCTTGCTGACTGGAAATGAACAGTCTGGTAGATATTTTGCTGTGATTCTGCCCATTGGGCACTACTCCTTCGTCTATTCGTGATAGACCTTCACGGCATCACTATAAAAAACAGCTCGCTCCCCTTCAAATCTACGTTTGTCTTCAGCCAACGTGACAGATCGGCACTTATTATGGTTTCACTCACGTTGTCAAATACTGATGTGATGTGTTACCAAATCGGAGGCGCGATTATCTCAACATTCGATGGAATATCAAAGATATATCCCAAAGCCCACAGCTAATAGATTGCAGACAACACCGGCGACCGCACGAACAACTGCTCAACGAAATCAAACCAACGAACGAGAATCGGCAAACAAAATACCAACGGCATAAGGCCTCAGCCACACACAAATCAGGCAGAAGTGCACACGCGAAAAGTGGAAACCACCGCTATGTTATGGATTGGAATTCCGACTTATAAACGCGAATGAACGTCCGACTTGCGTCCGTGTGGGTCGGCGCTGTGCAATTCCGACAAGTTGTTCGATGTCTGTGATCCTACAAGACTTGGCCATCCGAACGCTCTCCTGCAACTCCGGCGACAAACTTTGAACAAGCCGCTCCCTCACCAATCTATCCTTCGTTTTTTCATCTGCCTCCGGTAAGCCCAACGTCAACTGCCGTAATAAGTGTTGACAGTAAATCATGGGGTCATGAGTGTCGCAAAATCCGGCACCATCAAAAACCGATCCATTGTCCGTTGTCGGTCTTGTTCCTTTGTAAACTTTTGAATCAGTGCAGTCCGTGTTTCTTGTAACGATATTGCGCTCTTGGTTTGTTTGCTCAAGGTATACACAGCTTTTGACCGCCCGGTAAGCAACGTTCCCAATGCCGTCAAAGGTTGTGCTTCGCTTTTCAGTCCGTTGCACGCTGCAATCGCCATAACTTCTGACAGCCACTCTTCCACGTCTCCATCCATAAATTGGCTTGGCCATGGCAACTTCATTGCGTTGTGTTCGGGGCACGGCACCAGTGTAGCGAGAAGGCGTCCAATAAAGCACCATTTTTATTGTCCAACACGCTAGTTACCATGCCATACGCGCGCTCGCGATTTTGAATCACAATTCCAGTCCACAACACCCCTCCGGCTCCCACTCACACGTCGTGCGCAACATGACCAAAAGGAATGGCATCACAACGGACACCAGTTGCTTAGGTTAGACTATTTGTCGGCTAAGAGAGCATACTACCAATACAATTGTCTTGGTTGTCTGTTATGTTCGAAATGTGATCAGTCTGGCATTAGTTGCTCATCAAGACGAGCAGAAAGAAACACAGGGCTGGCCGACAACGGCATTTGACCCTGTGACATCTACACCTTGTTCCAAGCCTACCCTGAGCATAAACCAAAATTGTTTAAACCCAACTTGTTCATTTAAATTGTGTTTCTGTTGCATCCTCAAAACTTGACGTGTTTACTGATAAGTTGGGTGGATAACCAGGCCCATGTGTGAACTATTTGAGCGTCATGCGTGGCTTCGTAGCTCTTACCGCGTTCAGCCATGCTGTTTCTGTTGCTGGTTCGAATCCAGCCAAAGTCCAGATTTTTTGCACGCGAGTCTGTTCTAAGGTGTTTAGCCTATTCCGTACCATGTTTAGGCCATGTAGACACTCTAGATTGTGTCTACTACGTAGTTCGCTCCTGTTTCTGGAAGAAGTTATCTGGGGATGTATGCACACTAAATCTTGACAAGTGGACCGGAAGTAACAAGGCCTTTAGCCAACTTGCCCGTTTACCTCAGCCCCAGTCATTTGGATCATTTGTCGGGTGAGAGCATTTTGACACTACTGCCTTGTGGCCTACGATACAGCCGGTCCTAAATCAGTATGCGGTTGTACCGAGTCACATGTAGCCGTTATCGATCGATCGATCACTTCCTCTCACCCTTTGTTCATCCTGTCCAAAGCGGTGACGGTAAGGCCAGGAGTAAATAAACACAGTGCACACACACATCACGTGGCTGAACTTCGCTGGTACGCATAAGCAAGTCCACATGATGCACGCGCACGCGAGTGAATGAATGCAAACTTAGGCCTGGCGTGGGGGGAAGACGAGAGGAAGGGTGGATGGGGCCACCACACTGTACGGGGTGCATTAAATCAAAAACAGCTGGCAGAACAACCGCTTGTTTCTCAAGTGTGTGGCGTATGCTCGAGGGTTTGCTTTGTGCGTAAAGTGTGTGCCTTGAAAGCGTATAGGCACGCGCCAGCTGGTTACTCTGTCAAGACCGGTCAATGTGGGTCCCAAATGGGATAAAAAGGGTGGATGACTGGAAAGGACGTCAGAAATAGGGTGGTGATCGCACTGGACCTAGTTATGTTCCGAATCCACCCGGGTATGCTGCACTCGAACGGGTTAGACAGAAATGTGGTGGGTGGACATGACGCGCTTACTCAAGCCCGTCTGCATAAACTAGTTCGGCTTCGTCAGAAATGGTGAAAAGTCTGGACAATACAGCTGTTTTGTGTCCTGTTCCTTGGTGTCCTATCCGACTTTGCTGGGCGCGTGTGTGTCACTGTAGCCGAACAAAGGGTGTAGCGATATCAGACCGGGCGATCTACAATTCCAATGGTCCCATTTGTCAATGCTTTCTCTCCCGTGCACTGGTGAATGATAGTAATGTGAATCGGTTTGAGATAATTCAGTGTATTCCGCTTAAAAGTGGGATTCATTGGAATGTTTTTGTGATGGAATGCGCCCCATTGTCTCCTAATGTAATGGTAGTGTGATACATCAACTCGTTGCTTCAGTAACATAGTTAATAAAACTTTGTTGTAGGTCTTAGGTCACACTAATGCGTTCATTTATCAGATGCAACAGAGCTGTTTGACCTCATTTGTTTCGACTGATTAAATGTTACGTTTCTGTGCTCCCGGCATGGCTTCGCATATCAGCTAGTAGAATACTTGCTACGTTTGGACATGCTGTCTCTATAATCGATTCGAACCCAGCCGAAGTCCAGGTTTTTCATCATTGGTTCTACTCACTTATCACTTCTGCCACCCTACTTATTAGTATTACAAGTGTATAATGTCAGTAGTTCCTTGCTGAATGGATACGACGTTGTACTTCACCAACTGTCATGTGTTTCAGAGCCCGACTCTTTGTTGAACAGACTGGATGCCTGGATGGTGTGATGGGCACCGTGATCAACATGTTTGAAAAGCTCACAGTGTCAGATTGATCGCTTTCCTTTGGGTGTATGTGCGTTCAGTTATTCACATCGGATTGAGCTTTGCCACCTACTAAGTTGAAAACGTGAATCCAAATAGTATTTTGCAAGGAATCACTTTCAAACTGCCGGTCGACCGTGTCGTAACTAAGTGAGGTCTAATCCGAAGTTTATAGTAATTATCACCGTGATCGTCACTGACGGGAATTAGTGATTCGGGGTGAGGTTTAACTACCACATAACCACAGGATACGCAATGTCTCCTTTGGAGTGGTCGCACTCAAGTCCTTTATACTTTCATTTCTTCAGCTTAATAACTCGACTCAGTCAATGAACAACACAGCGTCTACATCCCACAAACAAGCAGTCCATTTGCAAGTGAGGGCATTGTAATAGCTGCACGACCTTTTCCGGGCGGGTTTTAACGTCCAGCTTCACTAATCTTTCTACTTCCACAGTTCAGTCAAGCAACAACAACATTAACTGCCATTCAAAACAATTAGCTACTAGTGTTGTGATCCAAGAACGCGGATGGCACAAGGGTTATTTATTCGACCAAGCAATACAGGGGTTAAGCATTGAAACAAGACTTGGAACAAAACCACTCATTTGCACGCGGTATTCAGCCTCAGACCGTCTCGGCTGTCGCAGACGTCAATGCTCAGTTTCATTAAGTAGCAGGGACTCCTATA
>JTDE01001818.1:18420-41888 GCA_014338405.1 Paragonimus skrjabini miyazakii | reverse complement strand
ATCATCATCATCATCATCATCATCATCATCATCATCATCATCATCATCATCATCATCATCATCACCGTACCGATACATATCTTCTACAGCCGTATTGGCTCAATGGAAGCATCTATCATTCACTCGTCCATTCGCAACGGTCATGAGCTTGATCAGTAGATGCAGCGATTTGAGAAATCGACCACCGTAGCAGTGAAATGGAATATCCTAGAAGAAATGAAGGCATGTTGAAAACAGATACAGTGAATAAAAATACGACTTGACAGAGGAATCGGGGATGTATACACAAGCATGCCATTTAACGAAATATACTATCATCTCAAACAATTCTAACCAGCCATTTAGGTGAGCATGATGGGTCCAGTGGGGTAGACGACACCCATCTCCTTCAATCAGCGAAGCAGTCAGGACCTTAATATTTATATTGCTTGAGCATCATAACGTCGTGACCAGCTGTTGATGGTCTCATTGGACAATGTCCGATACTATAAACTCTCGCCCGGCATGCGGAATACGTGTCCTAACCATTGCAGAAAGCATCCTAGTTAGATGAGCGACTGATCGTGTATGACAAGCGCTCCGAAATACGTGTTGGAAGGCGGCCGCGTTGGCTACAAGATCATCTTACTTGATGTAAGCTGATCGACGCCAAGTCTGTCCATATCCTCGTGGCAAACGGGAAGTGCTTAGGAACCAGAGTAAAACGGAACTCACAAATTATTGTACGCCGCTTTTTTCAGTAACCACCGGGCGTCATTTGGACGCCATCAGTGATAAAAAGTGGGAAAGGCAAAATGCGTCTTTGCAATATTACCAGTTGGAAAGACAATGATTCTCAAATAGGAACTAAAAACCGTTCGACTAAAAAACAAAGAAGCGCACAACGTTTTCATCTTTTGTTGATTTTTAAAAACAGTTGGCTAGCTGAACATGAGTGCAATCTTCTTCCCAGTTAGCACATATTATCCAGAATAGATAATGTTGGTTTACTAGCAGAGAGTTCTTGGGATGCAATCACCGGCATGCTAAACACAGTCTGATAGAATTCCGGTCTGAACTTAATCATGTTGTAAGACGACAGCAGATCGTGGATGGTGTAACACTGATAAGTTCATTGTTTGCTGTCTCTCTCCTTTAAAATGGACAGCCTATCGTGACGTTTAATTCGCTATAGTTGCATGATTAATACGTATGCGTCACAACAAACCGCACGTTAGGCTCACTCTATGAGATACAACTTTAGATACTATATCTAAACTATATATATATATATATACATACATACATATACATACATATATATATATACTATATATATGTACATGTGAGATCCAGGTGATAGTTCCCAGTACACGTCTATTTTGATCATTCGCACAAAACAGGGTTGGTTACTCTGTCACCCTTGTACTGATCGAGTTTCATGGAACAAAAGATTGCTTTTCCACTTGCTTCCTATGGAAAATGATAATTTTTCAGAGCAATGTACCGATACATATACCGAAACTAAATACCTTTCGGAAAAACCCTTTTATATATTTACTATTCCTGTTACAGAAGTAACAGATCAAACGAAACTTACCTGACCGGATCAGCTTCTCTGTTGGACCTAACTGTCATGTCTGCCACTCATACGTCAAACGTAGAGTTCATTACTACTGGTTGGCGGCATCCGAAACGGATTAGCCTGTCACAATGACCGAAGCCAAAGAATGCCTGCACTTTAAACCCTCACCCCGAGTGGCTTGCGCTGCACCACTTGCGGTTCCATTCACACACCACGTATGCGGTGTAAACCCGAAGGAATAAGACCAGTAGGTGTGTGGGTGAGGCCTTTGTGTCCAGCCGACCAATCCTGGTTAGCCAATTGAATGGCTAGCTCATTACTACTAACGGAATATACAACGACACACTTAACAGTGGCAGACTTCATTGCGATGAGTCCCAGTTTAGCAACACTTATAGACCACAAGTGGTACTACCATCCCTTTAAATGAATGAAATGTAAATTATTACTTTTTCTTAATACTATGTTATTCTCAGCCCATTATTTAAAAAACATGGTAAACACGACTCTCAAACTTTTGGCGGTGTTCGCGCTAGCTTTGGTGTGGATATTCAGAAAAGTTTGATGCACTGGAAACTAGATTTCAATAGCCAAGCAACAAAAACTAGGCCTGTTCTGCAAATTGTTGCCAGCTGTTGCTAATTGTTTGATGGAATATCTTATTTGAACCGTGTTTCTGCTGACTGTCACTTTGTCATCCGTACGGTTGTCACTTTTCAAAGAGTAGTTTATGTTACTAATGAGTAGTATGATGTATCAGATGATTTAACAAGGGTCAACAACTCAAAAGTTTCAGGAATTCCTCTGAGGTAATCTTTCCTCCGAATCATTTGGCGGACACCAAATGAGTGGGTAAGTGAGTTAGATGTAACATTTCTGTGCCCCTTATGCGGCCTTACAACACAACTGGTAGGACATATACTGAATATAGATAAGTGGATTTGAGTTCCGGATGTTTTACAACGGCGTCTTTCTCAACTATTACTCTATGTGATAATCTCCATGGCATGTTTCTGGAAAAGCATACATCCTTAAGTCTTTCTTAAAAGTTCCAATCTGACCATCACTTACAGCCTTCGCATTCAGATAGATTTCCAGCCAAACTCTTTCGGAAAGAAACACTAGACTCAAGTTTCGCTCTCGTTAATGCTCGTCAGTAGTGTATATCCTTGCCACGGCCGGGGTTAAAAGTGCTATAATACTAATACGCAGACATTTCCGCCATATTCAACGGACTGTTCAAACCAATGGAATACCAGTTATGCCTTCCAGTTTCTGTTAGATTGACAAATTCTAGCCGTGAAATCATAAACTGGATTGGAAAAGAAAACTACCGTATTTCTCGGAATCAGCTGAACAAGTAATTTTGACCTAATGATCACGTACGATGATTCGATCACGTCCTTTTGAGTCCAGTAGAGTGATGACGAAAATGTTCATCCCCTGAACAGGATACCTCAATTTTCATTTGCAGCCGGTTCAAGTGTAGGGGAAGCACTGATGAGCCAGGTTTATCTTGGCCCAAGTTCACAATCCTGTTTATCTTAATGCAGAAATTATGGTCAACTGCCGGTGGTGATTGGTGTAGAACAACTCAAATTCCTAACGGATAGTTGTGAAGTTTGTGTCCCAGCATGCGCTGATACAAATATTCTGTGCGTGGTTAACAAACCACATTCTGCTGCGCATTTTTGATATGTTGCCCTGAGTGACCCCACCGCGTATGAAACAGTAATCAGACTGTCGTTTCTGCTTAACCCAACGTTTAATTGCCATTGCCTCAAGTCTATAACACTCAAATACACACTTCAGTTAATCTAACTGACAGTTTGCATTTGTGGCTATGTCATTGGAAATGTGTTAAACTTTTTATTCGTCTAGGAAACCAAAACTAAAGAGATCAATCGGTCAGTTTTAAGTTACTTTTGGATTATCCTCTGTAGAACTCAACTGGACTGTTAGGACAATCTGTTATGGCTACTTAGTAACGCGTTGAGTGTGATCAAAGTTATCAACATGTACAACACTATATCAGAAGTTGCTGCAAACGATTAGGTCCTATGCAGTCTTAAATGAAAAGCGTTAAACGGAGAAGGAATGGGACTTTAATAATGAAATTAATTCACGTATAACGATTCCGAGTCACAGTAAGTGTAAGTGCGGTAACACCTAACTCATTCCATCCAGTAACCTAATTTAACAAGCCATCTAATCAAACAAACTACGCAAACTTCACATCACTAAACCCGATAAACTCCCTGTTCCACATCATTAAAGACAGTGGTTCGCACTGATGTTTGCATGCTACAAAAACCATGGATAGAAGAAATATACTCTGATTATGAAGTAAAAGAGAGTAAAGGATTGTAACAAAAATGTTAAAATACCTATATTCATGCTCAAACCTTTTGCATTAAAGTGCATACACATTTAACAATCGAACCATGATTAGAAGGAAGATATCAGCAAGGCGGCTTCTTCAAGGACTTCATTGTTCTGCGTCAGTAAATTCATTTGCTCCACAAACACCTCGACCAAATAGTGACAACATTTGTGTCTCTGATCCCGATTAATCGCCATCTGTTGGATCGAAAACAGACAGACAGTCTCGTGTTTACACATCCGCGTAATCCCGGGTGCTAACTCATGCCGGATAAGCCTGGTAACAAACTAACCGATCAAATGTGCAACTGGTTACCGATTCATCAGTTAGTTATTGGTCATTTGCCTTTGGCTATTCATCTCTTATGTCTGTACCATGGAAACAACCAGTACACACAATTACTTAATGGCTTACCAACTCATGTTCTCCTTAACCTAGGGAGCGATTTAACAACGTCATACCTAACTTATTCAGCCGCCAACTGTATGAGGCCTGATGACCACAAACCGGAGGACGAACCCGATTTATAGTGACTAATTACCGACTTTTTTTCTACATATCAGGTCATGTGTTAGCCACCACGCAATCCTCGCTAGTTAGTCGCGGCATCTGCAAAACGTGCTCAGTGCGACAGCCGACTAGACAGCACTTTTAGAACATGGAGTACTTACACAAATCTGTGCACACTTAATGATTAAACATGAGAACTCGTGTGAAATCCACTGCTAAATGTCCGTTACCCAACCTCATCGTGACTTACCTGCCTGCCACCCGATGCCATTGACCGCACACAGACATCGAGGGCTAGATACTTGAAGTAGGTTCACGTCACCTATTCCGGGTGACCAAATTTCGCATCAGCAACATAACAGCCCTCATAGTTGTATTGTGTACCCAACACTTAAGCTTTAGAGAGAAGCCTCTTCGTCGAAAGAGACGTTGTGGTTTAGCGAGTATCAGCCAAACCTTAGAGATACGAGCCCGTATTTCGTGCCCTTTGTCCCCTCCACTGTGGCTGCAACTGCCTAAATACAAAAGGGGGTCAGCAACCTCTAAAACGTCACTATCCAACATACTATCTACTTGATCGCAGCAGTCTCGCACAATCACTGCATTTTGTGGCTGGAAACTATATTCCGGAATGTGTCGGAAAACGTAAGATAGCTTCTAACATCGTCGGTATTGCTTGAAAACTATTAAGAACCAACATCTTATCAACAGCATGGTCATGATCAGTTGATCTTACACCAGAACTGAGGGTTCACATCAACGTCTTTTGATTACTGCAGGCAGTGCTCCGTTATCTCGTCTATGAAAAGTGAACAATTAGTTCACCGTGGACCCCCTTTGCGAACAAAAGTGTAGGAATAAAGCGCTGACCTTAGGTTCCCGTAATTGTTTGGCACTGTCATGTTTTAAAGCAACAGCGTCGACCGATCGATCGAACGCAATCTTGTAATCGTGATAAACGGCGATTGTTGGCTGGTGGTTTGAGTGACACTGTTTCATTGACAGACGGACGTCCACGGCTAATGATACGAATAAATTTGGGGTTTTTGTTACTAGTTCCCAGAACAAAGAGTTTCCACTTAACTTACCTTCTTCGGTAATCCGGTCTTACGATCAGCAATCAGGCTGCGCCTGAGCTTCTTACGAATATCGCTTCAGAGCTTGTATGGGTTGTCACGGGTAACCATTTTCAGCAGTCATTCTCTTCAGCGTTTCTGATAGGAGAGTACTTTGGTGACTATTGTCCCAGGCTTGCTGTAAGGTAAGGTCTATGATTGGATTTATGTTTCAAATGTGTCTAAATTGTGAGCACTAGCCACTGAATTCACAGAAGCCTGAGTTATAAACTAAATGCCATAAAAAAACCATTCACATACCATTCGCGGTTGAGTTTCTTAAGCTATACGCGTAGATTACTGGATCTCTGGTTCACGGGGCTTAGTCTATGGTGGTTTTTGGGTTTTATTGAAGTTTTCTTCTCATAAAAGTGTCACTCCTCTCTCGGTACATATGTAGACCACATAATGCGATTCATTTTTAGTGCGATACTCAAATTAGTTGTAAAATAAAACTTTCTGTCGCATATTTACAAAACAATCGGACAAACCCATTGCAATCTGATCAATCCCTCAACCGAAAAACTCTGATCGTGTCTGCACGACTAAAGTCTGTGAGAGGTGGAATCAGGAAGTGGAGCACATCCTTGATTAAATTTTAAATGGAATATAGACCAGTGCATTGAACATCATTCAAGTGTACAAATTGTGGGTTGCACATCTCATTTGTCAGCCGGATCAGGTTGTCAATTCTTTGTTGTGTTCAGAATCTAGCTGTTTACTGTTTACTGTTTTTTCTAATCAAACACTCAGTACTAGAGTAAATGTAATCTATATTATCAGCTAAGGCTAACTGTTTCAGTTTTCACGTACACAACGAACCATGTCCTGCTAATAGGAACCCCTGATAATCAGGCTCCAGGCCTCAGTCTGACCTTGTTGTATGCCAATTTCCTATAACGAACGGGAGTGATGGCTATTCCTGCATCCAAAAGTGACAGTATTTATGGTAGGCAGATACAGTCATCATCATCATCATCATAGACAGCACTACATCAGTGGTTCACACTGATGCTTAACTGCCACACAACCATGAAGAAGAAGAAACAAACCCTGTTTAGGAAGAGAGAAGAAAAAAGAGGGAGGGGAGGGGACCTAACCACTAAAAAAGAGCTACGTCTACATTCAAACATACAACATCAAGGCGCCTACACCTTGCAAACAAACAACCGAGCTGTAAGTGAAAGTAAGGCGTCATCAGCAAGACAGCTTCCTTACGGCTTTCACTGCCCCGCGTCATTAAATGCACTCACTTCACAAACAACTCGGCCAAACAACGACAACATTCACGCCACTGAGCTCGGTTAGCCGCCATCTCACCTAAAGTTTTAAGCCACCGACTCTCTGAGTCGCGAGGGCTCCAACCCGGGAGACGAACCCGACCTACAGTGCCCAATCCCTTCGTGAACGATTTCATTTGTCTACGCCAGGTCATCATCTGTCCACCTCGCACCTTGCGCCAATCGGCCGCAGCGTCGGCAAACAGTGCTCGGTGTGGCAAGCGATTAGCGGGCATCCTTAGTACATGACCTAACCATCTAAGTCTGTGCAAGTGTAAGGACTGAACGAAAGAACTCGTTTGACAATCAGTGCCAAACACCCGCTTCCTAACCACCTTGTTGCTTATTTGTTGGTGCCACCCGATACGAGCGATTGAACGCAGACATCGGTGGTCGAATACCTGGAGGCGGTTTACGTCCTCTACTCTGATCGGCCATGTTTCGCTGCCGTAAAGTAATACAGCCCTCACTGTAGTCTGATATACGCGACCCTTAAGTTTTAAGGAAATACCTCTCTGTCGCCATAGGTACCTCAGATTAGTAAACACCGCCCTAGCCTTGGAAATACGCGCCTCAATTTCATTCCCTACACCTCCACCGCCGCCGCTGATGCAGCTTCCCAGGTATACAAACCGGTCAACAACTTCCATGACGGTTTGGTAACGTGTAACGACAATTCGGTGCCTAGGTGTAGTCAGTTATCTATATTTGAGTGATTACTCATTATTCTACCAGTAACAAAATCGATTATTCTAAAATACCAGCCTGCGTGAACCGTGAACGAATTGCACAGCGCAGGATTCGAGAGGGCCTACACTGCATCCCATGTATTTAAATAAATTAAGCGATAGTTTTGGTACACAGTGCCAAATATATATGGGCGATAAGTGTATCCAGGTCTACACTCGGGAAAAAGTTTAGTTACAATGGAAAACGTTTTCCTCAGTTGGTTTTCAAGCACTTGTGGCGACGCTCATGATTCGTCGTCGTTGCACTGTGTAGCACAAAAGTTGATCCCAGAGTGTCTGCTGGTGGTGGTGATATTTGTGTTGTTTGATTTGATGCCTTGCTTGAACATGTGACCTGAAGTAGGAACGAGAAAGGGATGTGGGCAAAGTGTGCCAAAATAGTTCAAATTCCTATTGCATGCCTCCGAAGGTACACAGAAGACTCACGCATCTTTGAGCGGGAGGAACTGAAATGAGGGCAACAGGGTTGACGGATGTGTGGACACAGTTGTGCTTTGACCTGTGCCATAATTAGGGAAGTCGAAAGACCAGATGGAAGTGGGATCGTAGATATGAGGTCAGGGTAGAGGAACAAGCTGAGGAGGATGAGCGAGTAGATGAATCGATTAATCAGATGCGAGCTAAAAATGTCTGACTGTCTGAACAACCATAGTGCACAGCAAACGAATGGAACGGTATGTGTGCGTGACTATTTGGGACGAAGATTCTCATTCACCCGTGATGTATCGTTTGTTCAAACTGCGCAAAACAAAGCTAAGTTGATATCACAGTTAGCTTATCGACGATGAAATTAGTCGTTGCCTAGACCTGTTCGCCCTCCTCCTCTTCCTCAAATTCACCTTCCTCTTCGGCGGTCGCATCCTGGTACTGTTGGTATTCACTGACTAAGTCATTCATGTTTGATTCGGCCTCAGTGAATTCCATCTCATCCATACCTTCACCGGTGTACCAATGCAAGAAGGCTTTTCGACGGAACATGGCAGTAAACTGTTCAGAGACACGCTTGAATAGCTCCTGAATCGCAGTGCTATTGCCAACAAAGGTTACCGACATTTTAAGACCCCTAGGTGGAATATCACAAACCGCCGTCTTCACATTATTCGGGATCCATTCGACGAAGTAGCTGGAATTTTTGTTTTGTACATTCAACATTTGTTCGTCCACTTCCTTCATGGACATGCGTCCACGAAACATAGCCGCCACAGTCAAATATCGTCCATGTCTAGGGTCGCAGGCGGCCATCATATTTTTTGCATCGAACATTTGCTGGGTCAACTCCGGCACAGTAAGTGCGCGGTACTGCTGGCTCCCACGGCTGGTGAGTGGAGCAAATCCTGGAATGAAAAAGTGCAATCGAGGGAATGGGACCATGTTCACAGCTAACTTGCGCAAATCGGCGTTCAGTTGACCTGGGAAACGCAGACACGTAGTCACACCGGACATTGTGGCACTGACCAAATGGTTCAGATCGCCATACGTTGGTGTCGTCAGTTTCAGTGTACGGAAGCATATGTCGTACAAAGCCTCATTGTCGATACAATATGTCTCGTCAGTGTTCTCGACCAACTGATGTACTGACAAAGTGGCATTGTAAGGTTCAACAACCGTATCAGATACCTAAAGCAAGCATATCAGTAACAGATGACGGTAAGCAAAATTTGTTACCTACCTTCGGCGAAGGAACTACAGAAAAAGTACTCATGATCCTGTCGGGATACTCCTCACGGATTTTTGAAATCAGCAATGTCCCCATTCCAGATCCGGTTCCGCCGCCAAGTGAATGAGTCAACTGAAAACCTTGAAGACAATCACATGATTCCGCTTCTTTCCGAACCACATCGAGCACAGAATCAACCAGTTCTGCGCCTTCTGTGTAATGCCCTTTTGCCCAGTTGTTTCCGGCCCCACTTTGGCCGAAAGTAAAATTGTCCGGACGGAAGAGTTGACCAAACGGACCGGCTCTTACACTATCCATGGTCCCTGGTTCCAGATCGACCAGGATCGCACGTGGCACATACTTGCCACCGGTTGCCTCGTTGTAGTAGACATTGATGCGCTCCAGTTGTAGATCGGAATCACCGTGGTAGGTGCCAGTAGGATCAATACCATGTTCATCAGATATGACTTCCCAGAACTAGTATAAATTGGTAATAATTGATTGCACATTAGAATAAGAAAATTTAGAATGATCGGAAGACCGTATCTAAACGATAACGCGGTAGCGAAACATTCTCTTATGCTAGTCAGCGCATTCTGATGAGTATTCTGGAGATATTGTATGGTTGCAGTGGGATTTAATGTATTAACTATTATCTGACAAGTCAGAACCTCTATTCAGTTGGTTTAGTGCCACCAACTCTGACAGATTTTACTGGTCAACATTTCCATTACTCCGCAGATTCTGAACGGTTTTTATAGGAGCTCAATGTAATGTTTCCATTTGTTTCTGTGTTGGACCACAAATCTCAGGTAGGCTACGTTGGATTAATGGCTTTAAAAATACACTTAGATTGATCTGTGGCCAAATCTATATAACTCATCTGACTAAAATTCAGAATGGGGGCTATATCGCTTAATGTAACGCAGTATATACTGTTAGACGATCAGCTTTCTATTCAATTAAAGCAAGATTGGGTATATTTCTAGAAAATAGCATGGTTGACAAAATAAAACAATAACAGCGGTCAAATGATTAGTTAAACTCGTTCGGCTTGGCTATAAGTAGTTTACGACGTTTTGTGACATGGGCCATTCATTCATTCATTCATTCAGTCTGTCAGTCAGTCAATCCACCAACCCTTGCAAGCTGACAATAAATTCCAAAAACGACCGAATGATATAAATGCTGTTGATGATTTGTTTATCTGGACATATGCGAATAAACAACTTTGAACCACACACCTTAGTATAGTGTCCAAACGTACACACACCATCCCTCCGTGGATGAGACTGATGTGAGACTCTGTCACTATCAATGGGCACTCGCACAAGTTTCATTATCTCCGCACATACTACAAATATTTGACAAGTTAAAACGAACAACGTCTCATTCAGTGGCTTAACAATTGCACTTCCCAAAGTTGACCAATTTGTAATTCACAGTCACTGGTAATTTTTTGACGAGGTTCGGAAAATGTAATCACTGGTTGATACTATACCTAAGGAAAATGAAACAGAGCGTAACCGTTGGGCTATAGACTAGGAGTTCGCAATAACTAGTCTCAGATGAGGACCCAAGTTTTAGACCGTCAGTAAAAAAGTATTTCTTGTTGACATTGGGTCAAACGGTGTCACTTAAAAAAGTCATATCATAAGAGGATTACTTACTTTCGCACCGATCTGGTTACCGCATTGACCGGCCTGGAGATGAACTATTTCCCGCATTGTATCGGTGGTATAATACGGACGACGTGCAGGCGGTGGATTCCACTGATTAGAATTGACAAATTCAAATCGTGCGTAGCCTTTTATTGTGCTCACCTGGGTGATCACGTAGCAATCTCGTTCAAACCAGTGTAGGATCGAGAAGATCGATACAGATCAATTGACTGTCGTCTGAGGCAGTAGATCTGCAGCAAATATCATCCGCATGTGTTGTGAGATGATTTGCTCCCCAATGAGCAGGTATTTGTGGGCAAATCCATGATTAATGTGGTAGGTATTGGACATTTGAGCAACTATTTTATAGGACACGGATTTTGGCAATAGTTGAAATAATATATGTCAGTTGTTTGAAGCAAGACCTAAATGACTCAAGTCCAGTTTGACGACTCGTTGTGGCTACTCATTTACTAAATGGTAAAGCTGAATCGATTTGGACAATCGGAGCATTTACTGTTTTCTAATGTGAACAGTTAAGCAAACTTTACTTCAGAGATATTCCACCGATTGGTACGCGATTTACAGACAATAAGTCCTAAATGGAGGGTGTTTTGCATATCGAATTTAGAAACTTGACAGGTTTAGCTGATTACTGATCTGCCATCAGAAAGGATTTTAGTAACGGTATGCCGAAACGGTATGACCGTTTATCACTCACTGCAGGATCTTGACAATGTACGACTTTTGGATGATCGTTTTGTGAATGGGCTGACACTCACACAAATACATATCTTTACTATCAAAGTCTTTAGGCCATTCTCCAATGAATGGAGTGGCTATAACATAAGTTCCCAAGAGCTTATGAATGAGGGATACAAACTTTCTAAATAGGTTGTTACTATCCATGGTTGCTAATATGTGGTGTCTTGTTGAAAACATTTTCCGTTCACAGCTCTATGACGGTGATACCGTCCAACTTAGCATTTGGACATGTCTGTGTGTATAGGTTCCCACACATCCACATGTTTGTATTTCATTTCTTTTACGTAATAGAAAAGAGCTTACGAAGTGATGTGTAAACGTACATCTTTCATGACGGTAATTGCGTCCTTCAAATGTGTTAGGGGGATAAAATTGTTTTAAGTAGCTGTTTGGTTTAACGGAGGTGAGATTGGATAGTAAAGGTTCACTGATGCTCGAAGTTAAAATAGCTGGTGATTAATTCTGCTGCAAACACTTCACTCAAAAGATATGAAACAAAATACGATGAGCGAAAACCCTTGATTATGATCGCGGTAACATATTAAGACAAAACAGTTGTGTGTAACCCAAACAAGAGGATAAATGTAAACATATACAAATGAAGATAGGGTGAAAAATAAGGATAACGATTGACTGTTAGCCTCACAATTATTATGACCTGCACAACGTCCTATTCAATGAGGTTCACTGAATTCGGATTCTGTGCATTTGTACTCCCAATGGATCATTTGTGATGACTTAAGACTGACGTACTTCAGTACACAGGAAGTGGTTATAGAATGAAACCCAGAGGAATTTAAAAAATGAGTAGCTGGAGGTTTAGGTCAGTGGATTTCAACTAAAACATCTAACTCTGCGACTGGTTAAGCGTGTGAAGGAACCTGTAAAACAAAAACAAAAAACAAAACTGAGGTTTTGATTGGCAATCGTATATTGCGAATCGAAGCTCTCGTTATCTTTCCCGTTAGTTCTACTAGTGCATCCGGAATGGATAAAAAGATCGAGTAGCAACAGGAAATGTACCAGTCTGCTTGAAGTGTTATGTATAACCCTATTCGGCTGCGAAAGCTAAATAATTACGGCCTTAATACACTTGTGTTTGGATGGTCAAAGGGAAGTCTGGTCTAGTGTAGATAAAAACTCAAGGTGAATGTTCGGTTCTCAGACTGGGTCGTTGTCACCAATAACTCTGTTCAACGATCAATCACCGGACCTCTCCTGGTTCATACTATTTCATTTGTAGCACTGAAACTTACCAACTTACTTATGCTGTTGCAGGCTGACGACAAAAATCTGATGAGTAGGCGAGTTTGGAGGATTTCAGTATTCTGCTAGATGACTTGAAATGCCTTAACTATTGACCTTTACATAACGACGCCGTTCACCCTGAACAAATGTAAAAGCATACCCATTCGTTATCAGAATTGTACGGATTACTATTCTGGTGAAGCCGAACGTTTTGTTTGTTCGTAACCAACATAGAGACTTTGGTGGCAGAAGGTAAGTGTGAACTGCTGAAGTATTGCTGTCTAAGGTGACGGTGCCTTCTGCAACTCATTCAGCAATGACTAGTAGAGCCCAAACGTTACTAAATTTCCTAGGAAAAATATCTAAACCTGGCATCCTGAGAATTTCTACATTACGTTCGGCTTCATAAATGCCTCACTGCAATAAAGAAGCAACCAAGCTCGTTGCTTTCAGTTTACAAAGGAATTTTCCACTTTTCGAGAATGTACAGATTTAAGGTGTTCGGGAGGATGTCACAACTGAACAGACCACTAATATTGTGCAAATTCTCATTGAGTTTCAGACAGGTCAGTGGAGATCTGCTCGGTACCTGCTTTCTTATCCACATTTCAGATAACCAACCAATGATCAAGAAGGAGTGCGTAGCCGGTCAGTAGACGACTATGAAGGGTGAAGTAAGACTGTTACGTAGCCAAACTTCGTTATAGTTAGGAGTTCTTACTGTCCGGGAGCGCCATCCAAACCTGTTGAGTCGATTGGTACGCTTAAAAATCTGCTCACCTGACACGTGTAATGAAACTGGTATTACACTCTCAAGTCTTCAACTGTGCACATCTGTCAGAAAGCTGCCTCAATTGGTCTCGACGTGTGCTACTAACCAATGCATCTCGGTGCCTTTTTCATTAACATCTGCCTACTTTTTCCACATTCACAAGCCACCTAGCATAATTTTTTTTACCCGACCAACACAAAGACGGGATCACACGAATGAATGCACATGATCATACTCTTACCCATTTAAAACTATTGTTGTGATCCAATTCAGTGTTAAAATCCATGCTCTACTGCTGACTAGTAGTGGTGTGATTAGTACAGTGCGATCGTTCCTCCTCACTACACTACATACTTGTGAAAATTAGAACTTTATAATCAAAGTGTGGAGATTTCTAATCACGCAGTAGAGATGAATTGGTGGTGCCAATTCGTCAGTTTGCTTCCTTAGGATAATCTGGTTTCCTGGTGCAGTGTACAAATTCTCTCAAACTTGTGGCTGGAGACGTCAGCAAAGTGATACTACTTACTGTTTATTGACTAAATTATAGTTTTCTAAACAGAGTGCAACTAAAGGTTGGACGAGGCTTTAACATTCAGGTAAACATTTTAGCTGACATCATTTTAAGATAAACGCTACATTCTCATTTCAAATTTACGAGAGCTGGTCAGTAGTGCTTAACTGTACCACTACAGGGACTTGAAATCGAATTCACGCCCTCACGAGTTATCCTTATGTGACTGTTTTAGTTAACTCACACTAAACGCGACCAAATTATCACATCTGAACACTTAGCTACCTTCATTCAGACGTGAAGTTCAGGCTACCCCAACCGCTTCCTGAGGAAGCAGTAACTGTTGGGTTGCCTCCAGCGGGTGATTCCATACTTAGTGTAGTGAGGATGAGCGATCGTGTTATACTACTCACACCACTGCTATTCAGTACGGGACGCCAGAGCATAGATTTTGACGTTGAATTGATCGCGGGAAGAATACAAGAAAAAACATCAGAGTGCAGCATCGCATGAAATGTTTTTTGACACGTACGGGAACGTAAAGTAACTGAGCATTGACGTCAGTGGCAACTGTAGCTGTCTGGACTCAGTACCCTATGCAGATGTGTTTTTGTTTGTTGTCGTGTTGAAACGCATAACCCACCTGTTGCTTTCCTGAATAAGCAATCCTTATGCCATCTGCGTTCTTGGTTCACAACACTAGGACTCCTCATTAGGTTAGAATCACTAACCGTGCAAAATGAGGTATTATAAATACTGATAAACAGATGGGGATTCGATCAGTATGAAATACCGCCAATCCATATCAAGAGCGAATTTAGAGTCTGTTTCACCCGTTCGACCGGGACAGATTGAAATCTCTAGCTGAGTGCTAAGCAGCCATCAAAAATGAGTAGCGTTCAATGCATTTCAATCACTTCCTCAACTAATCTCTAACTCTCAAATGGGCTACTAACTACTACCTGCCGGGAATAGTAGTTTCTTTCACCGAGTTGTGGAAAGAATTTGTGTGCAGTCAACAAGGGTAACACTGGCAACTTCGCGCACTCAAAAGTGCTTCATTTAAACAGATAAGTCACACTTGTGTGGCTATCGCTGGAACAGTAGATGGAAGCAGAGGATACTCGTTCGATAAATTTGAGATGTATTGAACTCTATGATAACTGACGATTTGTCGGAGGTTTCGACTGGTTTAAATTGGATACCATTCACATCTGTTCGTAACTTTCACACTCTGATAGACTTGCTGACTGATCCATCGAGGAGAAGCACCAGATTCATATTTCATTCACGTAGGTGTGTTCAACCATTACTCACCAGGCCGTACATCATTGCCAGATCCCCAAACCGCTGGTGTAAGGTGCAAGACAAGCAACCAGTGACGACATCTAGTAAACTAAGAACCATTGGTGGTATACGTATTCAAAGATGGAACCTCGTAACCCGTCTAATCTAAGGCTAGAGACACGAATCTGACTAAAGGCAACAGAACACAATAGCTTGAATTTTTATGTTGTCTGGTAAAGGTGTCTATGAGATAAGAACGACCAATGAAGTGGGTCGATGAAAACCGCAAAGAGGTTGCATTGCAGGTGTTATCTTACCATCCTTGGTGGTTACCTGCCTGTTACTGGTGGCATATTGTCTAAAAAATGTAAACACCCCGAATTCTTCAGGATTCCGCAAATTAAGCTCTTGCCTCTTTCAGGTCTTCACTCAACTTTTAATTCAACTTCACATAGTTATTTGTCCTTGCCACCGAGGACAACATACGTTAAAATGATATGATGGCTTGAGTGTCTTAAAGACCTATTGAGATGAGATAGAGGGTAAGCTACTCACATCAGTTGAGTCAATGATGTTAGTCAGGCCAGTAGATTAGATCTGAAGAATAACAACCTACTGCTAACAACGCACTGGACACCATGGACAGCTGGATTCTACTCGAAGAACTTACGAACCGGCCTACTGGTCATTGACTTTGAGGGAATTACACATTTAGTGCCTTACGTTTCTGCATGGCAGATTGGACCACCGACGAACAGGTCTGGGTGAGGTCTCGACTACTCAACCTGCAAACTGGACTGCAGGGCATCACTCAGCCCACCCTGAATCGATGAATACAACGGTCTATCCATTCACGTTATTACTATGAGGAGCCCTGCTGCTCACCATACTCATTCCATACATGCAAACATTTTCTCTCTCATTTTTGACAATCTGGAATTTCTACGGTCTCCCCACTGGTAATGTCAATGCTGCTATGAATAATGGTATGAATACCAACACGATTGCTATTCCCAATGCTGCTGTTCACTGTTACATGTCTAGTGAAAACCGGTGATCGAACTCTCTCTTCTAATACGATCACTTTGGTGGGCGTGACAAGCCGCTTTCGATCTGCTACTTAAGCCCCTTCTGAAGCTATATGATGTTTAAATTAGCTGCTTTCAATGTGAATATACTAGTGTCCATAGGGCAGTGCGCATTCTTTGGAAAGGGTTTAGAAACCCTCTCCGTTTATGTATGTTACATCTCACCGGTACGCAATCAGAATTCTAGCTCTCCGGTCCGATTAGGGTCTTTATGAACTACTGACGCAAAATTTCAACCGCGCCTCTCCATGGCCCCCGGAACACTTACACCTGGCTGAGCGGGGTGTTGGTATTGCCTTACTGAGCTGAATTCAAGCTGGAAATTGACTTTGACCAGTGATACTGAGGGTCCTTGTAGAGCAACAAAGCTGTAAGATGGCATACTCATATTGGTTGTTACAACTGCATACGATCATATGGCTTGCGGTTCGGAGGTCAACAAATACTACTTATGCGAACATCTCCATGACCTTTTCCGTTCAGTACAAAGAGGTGATGAAGCGATTCTAACCGAAATTCTAGATGTCTGGAGCTGTCTTTCGTCGGCGATGGAGGTTCATTTAATGAATCACTTCGGTTGTGATTGTGTTCCTGCTGAAATAGGGATAAACTTGTGCTTCTGTGCTCCAACCCTCGGTACTGGCTGGATAAACACCAAAAGCCTCCGAGAATACAACGCAAGAACATTGTCCGACGCCTAAACATGATCGTTGACAACGTAAGCCAACCGACAAATCAAATGGCACATCAATGTACTACGTTCTTGTCAGACGACAGTTTTTGATCAGAGAGTGAAGTGTGCTTACTATCGGTATCAACAACGATATCCAATAAAGTTTTACATATGCTACTGTGGTTAACCTACACTTAACTTCGTCCAGTCAAAGTCGATCTGTTATGGCCAATGCTTCCGTTGGGTGAGTTACATCTCCTAGTGAATGTTGAATGCGTCCCGTTTGAATTCAAGTCGCCGTAAAGTATTCCACATGTATCCCACAATATCATTACGAACTGACGTTGCGATGAAGTCTTCCGTCTGCGTAGGGTTTGCAAGATTGATGACTAGGTAAAACGCTTCTAACTAAGGTAAATCACCAGAAAATGTGTCAAGTCGGACAGACAATCTACCCGCCTCCTGACTGTTGGTGTACGAGAACACGGTTCCCCGTTGTAATGCCTGACACTCTCGTGATCCACACCCTAATAACCCCGTACGAAATTAATGAGCTGCTATTGCAGCATATGCTGCTGGCGACTTTCCGGGTAACGGAACGAGGGAAGTTCATTACGTTACTGCCTAGCCGAATTAATTTTTGTCAAACACCCATCCCATAGTCTTAGGGACAGGACTCACTCTGTAACTATGATGGCAAATCGGAAGATACTCTGAGGGACAAGTCACTTTTCGGTATTAACGACAAAGCCTCACCGTTCGGTCCTGTGTGTGCATAAACTGTTGACTCACGCAGTTTGTTTGCCCTGGAACTGATAACAGTCCTTGTTTTATGTAAACCCGATCGTTGATTGTTACTACTGTTGTTGCTATCCGCATGTCCTATATATTCCAATGTTTTACTTTTGTGACTGAAGAGAGTAAACGAAATGTTAACATCTCACGACGTATGTCTTCTATCGTTACTGGTGAATTGGATCAAGGGTACTCAGTGTTTTAAATTTCTAAAGGGACCAGTTTGGTCGTTTGCAGATGGTTGGGGGTTTGTAAGCAGACGGACGATGAGACGGCTAAAGATCACGACACAGTGTGCTGCTTTATTCCAGACGCCCTTCAGAAGAACATTCAACGTTTTAGCGCGGTTCAATCATTGGTCGAGGAAAGCCTCCGTACTATCTAAACGCTGTTCCTCTGAGAAGCCTGTTAACCGGTACTTATCCTGTGGTGATTTTAATATCAGCTGCATGTGTCAGTTCTAAAATGTTGCTTAATATCTAGGTCACAATTACGTTCATGTGTGAGAAGTCTGTGAAAGGGTCAATTTCAGTTTCGTTTAGTGCAGAGGAAAAGGTAACAGTACAGAATCCAGTCTAATTTGCACATTCGAAGTGACAGTCGGGTTATGGAATTCATTCATCAGTGTCTCATACTATAAGTCATAGAGTAACATGGGTTGATTGTTGATACGGAAACTGCCAATTCACCGTTTTTGGGACCAATCCGGGTTGGATTAATCCATGGTTTGCGCGCGTCAGACGTATGCCAAAATCTACAGCGTAAATGGACACCGTTTGAAGCTGTCGACGGATCTGCTGTACGAATAAGATGAGATGAAACAACACTTTCCAGTATTCGAGATGTCAGTTGATTCTGGGAATGAAGGTTTTGACACAGTCGGGCATTACTAATCATGGACTGGGAGAAGCTGAAAGTGACAGGGTTCGAAATTAGTCAGCTAATCATTTGTCGCTTATGGAATGGAAGAGACTTGACAGAGTTTCCTGCAAAGTTAGAAGCCAAAGGCGGACAGGTTTTTTATTACAAAAAAGAGCAGGATTTTGGCTTATGCTCTCAGAGACAGTGTTTAAGAACACTGAGCAGATCGGAGAAAAAACAGTGGTTACTGTGTGTCCTACTGCTATGGTCATTCTGATTATGACTGCTATGGAGGGTGGTAGCAGTGCTATGAGAATCGGTAGAGATTACCATGCGACCATGAAACCAAAACTGCGCAGACTTAAGACAGCCAAAGAAGAACCGGAGAGTTTTATGAAGTGTCTGCACAAAATATTCCTCGTTTCACTACTTGGGTGCAAGTTCCTCTGATGTCTACAACAAAGCCACCAACGCAGTCGATGAGCCTTGGGAGGCTGATGCAATGCAAGTTTCTCCTGTTCGGAGTTTGTTGTCAGGATTACTCCAACATCTTAGTGACCAAATTCCTGATTAACTGATTGGGATATCTGAGTGTCAGGATGACATCAAGCCTATCGGTAAGGTGAGAAAAAAGCACGATCAACAAGTGCTAGGAATGTCTCGGCACTTTGTTGTGGTCAAGGTGTAAATCAACCCGTAAAATGGTCTCTTTCAAGTAAACGTTTCGGAACACCTTGGAGTCACCCTTGAACACAATGTATACCAACTAGACGTTGCTATCTTAAAGACACAAAGGTCAGAATAATCTGCGATTCCTGGTACTCCATTTCGGAATATGCGGTGGTACCCGAAGGAAAAATCTTAAATGGACGAAAACAAACTGCCCGATCCAGCTGTGCTAGCCAACACACAAACCGAGTATGTCAGTGGATTGTCCCCCAACACATTGAGTATACAAACTTAACACTGAAATATCTAATTAACTTTACTCAATCACTCTGTTCCCATGGCTGATCTGAACCATTACGGCAAATTGTCCAGCCTCATTCGGGTCGCTGATGTTAAATGGTATAGTGATAGCGCAGTAACCAGGGCAACTGAGGGATCAAAAATGTGCATAGTCTAAAGACGTTTGAAATGTTGAACGGGCCATTTTCAGCCACAATTTGATTAAACTTTTGCTTCGAGTATTCCTCTTTGTAGGTGCATTTGTGGTTTATGCTAACAGACCATTGTATACAAGTGAAGAGCTGTAGGAAGATGCAAAGTCTTAGTCAATATAAAGTAACCAGTTAAGACAGTATTCTTTTGGCACATTCAAAAGACGATAGAGGCTCGTTTCTTGCAGAGGTGTCCACTACCATTTTTAAGAAAGACCCACGTAATATGTGCGCTGACCACTGAAGAGTCAATCTCACTGAAGCACTGACTAAGCTGTCGATGTTTGTTTAACTTCAGAGATTACGTGAAAAGCTTGCATCACGAATGGCAAATTGGTTTCGCTCAAGTTGTGGACCAAATCCTCACCCGCCTTCAGTTGCTGAAACATCAACACGTCTATCAACGGTTAAAAGTAATTGTGCTCTTAGAACTAAGAACAGCCTTTGAGTCTATCGACAAAGACTCAACAGATGGCGACAAGGCTACTTCATCCTTCCGATTAACGATGACCTGCATGAAGATGAGGGTGTTCTCACCAATGACAACGTGCAACCATATAGGAAACAGACTAAAGGCTTATACTATGTAGATGGTACTGTCTGACTGGATGACATTCCGCAAGCAGTTCCAAATATCTTGGACTGCTTGACGATCAAATTATCACAAAATAGTATGTACTTCGTACCGTTCAGCAGCAATGTGTTTCTTCAAGGTTGGTAGCTGTCTGCGCTTGCACACATTGTGTGTGGTATTAACTTGGATTTAGTCAAAAATTTTATTTAATCTGGGGATTATATTATTACTGGTGGCGGTATTAACGGGGAGATCTCCAGACATATCACTAAAGAATTTACTAGGTTGGGACACCTCTGGCGTCAACATGACACCGGTTATTCCCAAAAGAGGTAACAAACTGCAACCGTGAACGCCGTACTGCGTTAAAGTTGCAAAATTTGACTACTGTGCATGAGCGCCGCCCGCTGGTTATGCATTTTTCGCCAGCGTTGTTTGTGGATTTTTGCCCATACGCAGTGAAGCATAACTGGAACAACGATGATGCCTAGTAATATATACATATATATATTCTTATATATGAAGGTAAATGCGATAGGTGGGAATACGTACTAGTAATCGGACATGTACTTAGCTCAAACCCAGAGCTAGTTTCTACGCAGTAGTTATAATGCAGCATGTCAGCCCACGAAATTGTAATGTAATCAGTCTCTGTACAATGTAATTATTTATGCAGTAAAACAAAAAGAGCATATAGTGTTCCGTTATGATTTACAATCATCACAGTAAACAAACACGTATAGAGTATGTGAGTGTGCCATTTCGTCGATCTGTACGAAGCTTTATCCCTATAGACAGTACCAGCACCTCTGTCTGGATAGAGTTTGACAGCATGGATGCTGTTTCTTAATTATGCCTGTATACCAAAATCAAACTGTTCGTCAGTAGCTTCTTTGTGACCCTACCATCTTCATGCCAATTTCTGCCCCCTGTCTACATGAATGAAATGGCAAGGGAAGTTACCTAGTAAATACAAGTCTTAGTTCATGGTAATCAGCTTGATGTAGTTGGGGGAAAGTGAATAAGTGATATGTCTGTGAATCCCATTTTCTCCATGGCCACTTTAACTCAACTGACCGAGTGGTTAGCGAGGAGGCTGAAAACGATTGGAGTAGTTGTTTCATTTTATATAAACCAGATTGTTTTTTACTGGCTCATTCACTGGCCGAACAAAAATTGCGAAAAGGTAGATGGTTACAGTGTATGTCCAGTTGTTTTTACTTTCAAGACAGACGATCACTAGTTACAGTAGTGTAATTAGCTGTTTTTGTTTTGTGTTAAAAAAGTATATAGACAAATTGATGGCGTTGCAGAGGGTAATCCAGCGGACCTGATCCGGCTGATATTTTCTCTTCATTTCAGTTGTAGTAGTCAAAGTTTAGGATGGCAAATGTAAAACCATATCACAGTTATGTGGAGGTCATCCTAATGATAGGAGACAGCGAGTGATACAAATTGCTGTTTATCTTTCACCTCAGTTCACCTCACCCGAGCCTAAAGCTCACTGGTGAACCTGACCTAAATAAATACATCGTCTTCCTCAATGTGAAGCTCTCTCATCACAGCGCTGGCACTGTACTGAGGTCAATTTACCTCAAGAACGCGTGGACCGGCTACTACTTGCATACCAACAGTTTTGTTCCCGTTCGATATAGATTGAACGCTGTGAGAACGCAGTTTCATAGAGCACCAGAATTATGTACACCGGATAACATGAAATCTTGATGCACGTTGCTGATAAACGACTTCAGAGATAACGGATACTCTGGTGGTTTTGCCAAGAAGTATTCGAAACACCGTGTCATAAGTAAGTTACTGTTCAGTGTATCTAAACTACATGTTTCTATACGGTTACACTGCAAAGATGATGATGTAAGCAACACGATCATCAGACTGTCAGGGCGTATGCCACAGCGTAGTTATTACCCAATCGTACATACCCTCAGTTACATTACAACTCCCGCCCCAATTCCTCTGGTTAAAGGTGCACTACAACTACAGACTAAATCAAGTTGGATGTACCGTTTCGCAGACACGTGACCGGCTACCTACATTGACAGAACGGAGGAAGAATCACGCTGCAGAGTGACTGGACGTATTTCAAAATGGCTCAAAAGGCTGACAGGTCTACGTGTTCCGTCGATTCTACAACTATTACGAAGCCGACGAGTAACTTTGTTGACAGTGCAACACTTTCTGAACACACAACATGGAGTGGAAGCTACTGAGAAAATTTGAATGGTCTGCGCGACCTTCTACTGCATTCTCCTCCTCTCCTATAGATGTTGAATCTCTGCTTCAATTAATTTTCGTAACAACTTGACATGGTCACTTCATGGTATTGATATTTTTACTAATAATATACCTATCAAAGTGGACTGCCAAACCGGAGGTGCGAGTATTTCAACACTCGGCGGAATACTTGAACGCGGGAAAGGAACGTCCAAAATCCCAAGGTGAGTGGACTGGGGACAGCATGGACGACCGGACGAGCCGTCGTTCAATGAGGTCGGACCAACGGGCGAGGTATGGCAGGCAAAATGGGATGGATGACCAGATCGGAGGCAAGATTATTCCAACGACGTGGAATGACAGGTGTAAAAAAACCCGATAGAAGGCGCTGGTCACACACAAATCAGGCAGAAGTGCTCACGACGTGAGAGTGGAAACCTGGAGTGTTGTGAACGGGAATTTCGGTTCATACCTGCGAGAGCGTACGTGACATGATAACTAGCGATTTGGACAGTAAAGATTGCGCCTTATTGGACGCCTTTTCGCTACACTATAACATCAGTCCCATTTGAGTGTCATT
>JTDE01001818.1:0-18320 GCA_014338405.1 Paragonimus skrjabini miyazakii | reverse complement strand
TATTCAAGTCACGGTTAAATCTACGGTAAGCGAAGTAAGGTTGTAACTCCTATAGATGTTGAATCTCTGCTTCAATTAATTTTCATCTGATGACTATTTTGAGTAACAACTTGATATGGTCAATTCATGGTATTGATATTTTTACCAATAATATACCTATCAAAGTGGACTGCCAAACCGGAGGTGCGAGTATTTCAACACTCGGCGGAATACTTGAACGCGGGAAAGGAACGTCCAAAATCCCAAGGTGAGTGGACTGGGGACAGCATGGACGACCGGACGAGCCGTCGTTCAATGAGGTCGGACCAACGGGCGAGGTATGGCAGGCAAAATGGGATGGATGACCAGATCGGAGGCAAGATTATTCCAACGACGTGGAATGACAGGTGTAAAAAAACCCGATAGAAGGCGCTGGTCACACACAAATCAGGCAGAAGTGCTCACGACGTGAGAGTGGAAACCTGGAGTGTTGTGAACGGGAATTTCGGTTCATACCTGCGAGAGCGTACGTGACATGATAACTAGCGATTTGGACAGTAAAGATTGCGCCTTATTGGACGCCTTTTCGCTACACTATAACATCAGTCCCATTTGAGTGTCATTGCCGGTAATCACTTCGTCGATTTTACTGTTTCGCTTTACTACAAAGTGTGCAGACAAACTTCAAAAACATTCTATAAAGCATGATGCACTTCTTGAATTCAGCTCTCTGTAGTCGTGTTTCCACATCAACCACCAGATCCACGTATATACATTTACTTGAATCTACCCGATCTTTTTATCTTTCCGTTATTCTCGGCCTTTCCAACTTGCCTATTAAGACAATAAGGATAAATAAATATAGGCAAACATATTTTTTCCACAAGCCGGTACAATTAACTGAGTTTGTAGAGTTAGATCGAGGTATCGATCGGAGTTGTTGCAAAGGAAGTAGGTCAATGACCAGTCAATTGGTTTGATTAATCCATTACGTCACGCTCGTTCACCGGTTTAACCGTTCAGGTTGGTCATAGACCACGTGAATCTATGGACATGAAAGACGCAGCGCCAGCAACCTGATTCCGATAGCCTCGACATTACTGTGTTAACTGTAAGTGATGTTTGGTTTGAAATTAAGCAAACTCCTGACTCATCATCATCATCATCATCATCATCATCATCATCATAACAGCCATGAGCCTGACCAAAAGGTACTGTGGCTCGGGCCGCCGCTCACCTCAACGGTGACGTGGAATATCCTAGTAGCGATGGAATAGAGTCACACTTTTCAATAAAACGATTTCAGTATTACAGCTGGAAACTGCTTAAGGGATCACGAATTCTATTCTGTATGATATCTTATTGTTATTTTCAATTCAATCATTAGAAAATACTCAGGAACTTTATATGAATAAAATGCAATGCGCTGCATTTGTAAACTATGCCCACTTTATACCCCATTCGGGCCAGTCAACTCAGGTCAACTGTTCCTGTTTCATTTTTTACCCAAAAGTATACAAAAAATACCAGTGGGTTCGAAACGAATAGCGGAAACAGAATGCTAGGATGTTTCAAGGAAACGCCTTTAGTGGAATGGTAAACGACAAAAAATTCGTGCGAAAACGTACAACGTAGACAGTAATATGCTCTAATGTCAGCTTTTCGTAATAGCTAATGAGAAGTATTTGTTACACATTTTCAATATCTATCTTTTGAAAGCGAAGGGTCATCAGATCGTTTATAAACAGCTCCGGAAGAAACTCTTGGTTGTGTACAGTTCATTTAAGATTACACAATTTTGCATAATAAGAATTGTCACCATCAGGCGTTACGCAATCACTAAGTGAAATTAGGAAACAATCAACCATTATGATGAAACTGAGACAAATTCATCAATAGGGAACGTGAAGTGATTGAGATAACATAATCGCCACAAACCAGAAAGATGCTACTGGTCCAGGAGTAAGATTTAGTTGGAAAATCCATACTAATTAAGACAGGGGATTAAAAGATTGCTTACTGATTGACATTAGCAAAAAAAGGAAGTGCAAAGTGCACAAGGAAAAAGTAGAGTAGTAGGTCCTGTGAATAATAAATCAGTCTAACAATGTTAGTTTCGAGGAGAATACGCGAACAGTATGAAAATATAGGGCAACAGTTTCATCCATATCAATTCAACGAAAGGTTGGTCACCAACTGCTTTTGAGCACACAAACTGGAATTCACTCAGTATCGATGCACACAAAGGAAACACAATTGTTAAACTAATGACCGTCGCATCTATACAAACGGACGTTGAACTGTTGGCAACTACTGAGAGGGCAGTTAAGCAACAGGAGGAAACGGTGCACTTGTAAATAAACAGTGACAGTTATTGAGCATCTCTGCCTAACCCACTTAGAGCCTGTTGATCACCCTTATGTATAAACTCATACATATTTATAGATATATTCAATAATTTTAGACAGTGGTTGTATTTTAGAAAAGCTGCCAAACTACTTATGAGTAACATAGCGTCTATAGACAAACACTGCTGCTGGTTTACGATATCGGTAGTAAAAAAACATGTTTTAGGATTTCAGCACTGTATCAATTTATCGGTGGTGGCAGTGCATTTATTTCTCATTTGCTAACTCCATTGTTAATAACTGAGACAGTATGTGATCATTCGAAACTGGATGATGTCAAAATTTTCTTATGTAACGCCATCAAAAACCGCTAGAAATTAAGTTGTCTGAATATCACAGTTTAAGAGTTAAGAAGACTGACACTGAACGTGTTGACTGGCTGGCAACTGATGCACCTGTACACGCTTATATTAGTCTGGTCAGACAGTCTTTCACTCATTTTTTCTAGGAGAAATACAAGGTGGATGATATCTAGAAGAATATCCTCGAAGACTGTTTGTCCAGCTAGAACAAACCATAACTCTTGTCCACATATACATCCGCATCATCAGACTGGTCTGTTCCCGTTTGAAGTGTTTGAGATCAATAACTTCAGGTGTTTTCTATCTTGGGGTACCACAAAAAAAACAGCATTTTCAGTGGAACTGTTCACTTTGCACTAATAATGTGTAATGTACAATGGGAGTTTCATAACATGTGACATTCCAAGGAACTAGGCAACATCAAAAGATGTTGAGATGGAAAATATCGGGGTGGTTGACATGAGTGAATCGCATTAAGCCGTTGAGGGATGCAGAAACAATATATTTTTTTCCGCTTGCATTCATGTCTTGTTCAACAAGTCTCTCCGTTGTGAACAACAAATACAAGTTTCCGCACCCTACGATGAAGGCGAATTTATTTTCGACTTCCAATGTGTGATTCAGTTATGCGGTGGAGTCCGATTAGATGAATGGTTAGATAATTTGACAGGTTCATCAACGTTACATGTGTCACAGCTTTTCCCCAGAATTCCATGGAAACGGTTTGTGGCGGCGATTGCATGTAATATCTATGTCGACTGACATCACCATATCGTTCGGCGAACGTTTTGCGGTGACCAACAACCGAATAATAACCATACAATTGTTATTATCTTACTGTTCTTAATTAAACTGTTTTGGGGCAATCGCATACCAATTCGCTTTTGTTTTCAAGTTAACTCTTCGACGAGTAAATTTCTTGTGTCAACTTGCTTATTTGTCGGAAGGGCCATTTGCAACCAATCGTGGACATTCAATTTAAATACGTTTCAAGTTGAACATCACCCACAATTGATCGCAGCTGTCGCATCCCCATAGACTTTCCAGTTGGCCCCTTTCGAAAAGAAGCACTAGACTCGAGTTTCATTTGCATCAGTAATCTGAATACGTTTCATTTTGAAAGAATATCACACTGTTTACTCGACGTATCATGCCATATACAATGAAAGAAGGACAACAGGACAACAATGTAGACGTCACAGTTTATTTGCAGCAACACCACAAAAAACTTTTTTGTATGGGTAATACGGATTGACGGCTCTGTACTGCGATAATCTCTGTATAACGTGACAGACACATTTCGGGGTGCAAATATGACATGGAAGTTGCGTTTTTGATTAAACGTGTGTCACGTCATCTGCTGATGCTCTGCGATCGATGACGTTTACTCTTTCCGGTTGTTAGTTGTTATGCTCCCTGGCTGCTCAGCAGTGTGTTGGACCCATTTCTGTGGGCGCCGGTTCCAAGCTGGCATTAAGTTTGACCAAGTTTGCATTCATAAAGAACGTTTGGTTTAGTGAATTGAGATATGGCTTGTTTGATCCGTGGTGTGAGGATCTAAACGGTTTCATAAGTTGTCACTAGCGTTGTCTCATAAAACGCACAAACAGCAGCAAACCTCACTAGCAGCCTAACAAGCTGGTACATATTTTACCCCCGGAAAGGAGTTTGTAGAATTACAACATTCTTAGAAACGGTTAGTGTCGGACTAATCAGTGCAGTACGGATTATTTCAGAAACCCGTCATCAAGAGGAGTCTGCAGTTCACCATTTAAATTCTCAACAGTGCAACTTCATCTAATTTGGTCACAGAGTACAAGTATAAATCCTTTTTTGTACACTGGTGAAACGATGTGAAAATGAAGGTATTGGCCAGTCCGCCAATTCTTTCCACAGATGACACGTCGAATCGATTCATCTATTCTCTTACTAAACATAACGTCCAGAAACGGCAGTTGGTCGTGAGTTTTATTTTCTGTTGTAGATCATTCATTTAGTCAAGGAACTCTTTCATCTCGAAATGCTCTTTCGAGATTAATAGGCTGCCATTAACATATGGTCCGTAAAGCATCACACTGTCCAGTTTGTATGTAACATGCAATTTTGGTTTGGCTGTAAAGATTACAACTAAAAGCGTATCAAGTAGACTGCTCATTAAGATGCCATCGGCTTGATGATGAGCTCTGGCGTTAAGTTTAAAGAAGACATTCAATATACGTTGTGAAAGCAGACTTTCTTGTCTACTTTCTGGAATTTCCGGCTTTATCCTCGTTGATTTGATATAAAATGAAAATGACTGGTGATTTCTTCTTATAGTAAGCTTGCAAATTTCTATTCATTGTCCAGAGAAGCTGTAAGTCTGTTAGGTGCTCAATCCTGTAAAGACTGAAAATTGTCCTTTTGGTAATAGTTAGTCATACGGTCTCCTGCTAGTGTGCGTTTTGTCAACTGTTTAGCCCGTTTATGCCGTAAAGTGTTAGATATGACCAATATCAGTATTACCGGAACACCAAGTTTTTTGCACTTTCAGGAGTCCGTACACGTGGAGCTCAACTTCTAGTCAACCTGAAACCTTTGATTCCGGTGATATTCATAAATTACCCTCAACTAAGTATAGTAATAACTTAACTTTGTGTCTTTCCACATCTGCTTGGTTGTGAAACTTGTGATCATGAGCAAAACGTAAGCGACCATTAAGTATTGCGTCCTGTCTACAGCACTACAGCTGCAAGTCCTTTGATGGAATCCAATACCATCAAATCCTCACTGACATTCAAACAATTAATAGAATCAATATATCTCTTAGTCAGAGGACACCTATGATGACTCGTGTAATTCTGAACCGGTGTTTACTATTGACAAGTTTTGTTTTTACTAACTGTTGCTTGACTCTGACACTGGGTGAAATTAAGGCGGCTACCCGCAAAATTGTCTAAACTACGTCTGGATTTGTAATAGTTTCACTGTTAACACCTGAATGCAAAAGTGTAAACCAAAGTGTTATCGGCCTACATAAGCTAGCAAACATGTTGACAGACAAATACACCAAGCTTGAACTGGTATTTTTTAGAAGTATCTTATACATCTCATAAAACCTTGACCGATGATACCTCTAGGTCACTAGAGTAGAATGTTTCGGGCGTACATCAGTCTATGTGAGAAAAGCGAGCTCCTAGTTTACCATGGGCTCTTCGTTTCTCCATACTTTTATTGTGCATTCTGAGTGTGGAATTTACGTTATCCGTAAATAGTTGGCTATCTATGTCAAGTAACTCGTTGAAGATGATAAAAGTGTAAGCGAGAGTACCTGTTACTAATATTACCCGTAATTATATATCCATAATGTACGAGTGCAGTCAACTAAACTAGGTATTGTAATCGGAATCTACCCACATTTTATTCATGAGCGTACGATAGGTTACCTGTTCCGTAGGATGTATGTAATGAGCGCTTATGAAGATGCGCGTTGCGGACATTTTTATGACCAAATAGAATTTGGATCGCAATGAACCAGTCAGAACATAAAAATGCATACGTGCTAGTACATGAACCTTACAAAACATTCCGTTAATTTTTCCACCAATTACGTATGGCATTATATCCATTGTACCAAAAATGAAAGTTGGTTCACCTCGTCTACTGCCAACGAGGTACGCTTTTCGAAATTCCCACATCAACCTATGAATACAGAATAGAATTACGATGTAAGACGCTTAAGATTAAATTCTAAGGGGATGGTTTATCTACTTTTCGTTTCACAAAACCCAGATCAACAACGTTCCTGACTTGTTAATATAAACCAAAAATTACACCGTCGAATTGCTATGTGTTATCAACTAGTTAAATGTCGATTTTAGGCGCGCAGCGAGAAAAATTGGGCCAGGGTGGTAGACATTTTTTCTTATGGACTATTGCGAGGTGTCGACAGCGTGACCTAATCATGTAAGAACTACTTAGCAACGCTTATGATACTGTCAACAGATGCGCAACTCGCCATCGTCCCTTGCCGAATAGTCGAAACTAATCACGGAAGTATTATCTAATCGTCATCACTAGCAAATCCCATGGGTATACTGAGAATTGACTTCGGAATACGAACCTACTTCTCTACGTTACATGTCGGGTTTGTAAAAAGACTGTACAACTTCTCAGCTCACGTAAACTTCTTGAATGCGAATCACTTTCGTCTAATCACGCACTTACCGTCGAACCACTATGGTTGGCTATTTAAAGATAAGGACCTCCATAATACATTCGTTCACACTGACAGTTTTTCGCGGTATGTTTCACTGATAGTAGGAACTCTGTCTTCCAGGTAAAGAAATTGTATTTTCCCAAAAGGCAGAAAGTAACTTGTGGACGAATACGGACGCGGATCAGACATACAGACAACGACATATCTAATTAAATCAATGCTAAGGCGAAACGGTCTTGTCATCCGCATTTTGAGGTGCACACTATTTTCCTTGCTTATTGTAACGTCCAGAGGAAACGTTTGATATAACTCCACTCACTCATATATCTCCACCCATCCGCATCCGTAGAATCTGACAGAGTGACCGGCCCACCCACCCACACACAATCCCTGCTAGCACAGGTTAGGGATGAATTACGGCAGATTCGGGATCAATTACACTCGGCATTTGATTGGTGTGATATTTAGGGATGAATTACGTCAATCTTGGGATAAATTACGTCTGCATTTTTATGGCCAGTGAGAAGACAACATGAATGAAGGTGAAGAAAATGCGGCGGGGAAGGTTTCGGCATCATAATTTGCCTAAATAAATGCGATTATATAACTATTCCGAGAGAAAATTCTTACACATGAGAAACCACTCATTGTACATATAGGTGTTTTGTGTTCAGCTGAACTGCAATACACAACGTGTTCGGTTTCGTTATCTTCAATTTCGATTTAGTTTCTTTTGTTTGGTTTCTGCGCTCGCTACCATTTTGTTGCCATATTTAAAGATGTCTGACCATGAGTAGTCGCAAGAGAACGTGAGTTTATATTAACTAATACATGTTACTCTCAGAGGCGTATGGAATTGCTAGTCAGTCGATCCACCATTTATCGTCGTGTTCTCCGTGCAATGGAACATTTCCATAACAGCATTTCCACTGCTAGGCAAGAGTTTACTGAGTGCCATGCACCCAGTTTGACAGAAGGTGTTTGTAAATTCTTCTTTTATATAACTGACAATGTTAGGTGTTCCGGAACAGGCAGGAGATATATCCAGATTGTTACAAGCCCCCGATGATAAGGATAACGAGTTTATGTTGTCAAACAATCTTATCGACCGGCTTCGAGTTTGGGTGGTTTCCAGTAATACTCCCAGAGTTCATGTCCGTCGGCTGTTACAAATTCTGAGAGGAAGACTGCCTGAACTGCCGTCAGATGCAAGAACACTCATGGAAACTCCAAGAACGTCGTTCATACATGATGTGTATCCTGGTGAATATGCATATTTCAAACTGGTTAATGGCATTACACAAGTGATAACATATCGTTCGGTGCGTGACGTCGACGACATTGCTATACACCTGAATATTGATGGATTATCACCGACTAAATCGGGAAGGTGCACTTTGTGGCCTATCTTATACCGATTATGCGAGCCAATTGTGTCCCAGCCTTTTACTGTTGGCACGTATGGTGGAAACGGTAAACCTGAGGAAGTTAACAGTTACCTCCTTGACGCAATCAATGAAATGCGTGACGTACTATCTGCCGGCATACCGTTTGCTAGGGTCAACTTGAGCGTTAACTTGAAGGCTGTCATCTACGATAGACCAGCTCATGCGTTTGTTAAACGAATACGCAGCCATGGTGCTTAGTACGGGTGTGATAAGTGTAACCAAAAGAAATTGTACTGCATTCGCAAGGTAACGTTCAATCTAAACTGCGCTTCCGCAAGAACCGATGCTACTTTTCGCGCCTCACTCCCGGCGATCGCTTCTCCGTTTACTTCCCTCTCTATTGATATGATACGCTGCTTTCCCATAGACTACATGCATTCTGCGTGCCTGAGCGTGGTCCGTCGGTTGATCAGCAACTGGGCCTCTGGGTCCCTTTCACTGAACGTTCGCATCAGTTCCCAAATGATCAACCGAATAAATACCAGAATGCTTCAATGTCGAAGACGGTGGACGTGATTTTTCCCGCAAATGCCGTGGAGTACTTGAATTCAAACAGTGGAAGGCAACGGAATGCAGACAGTTCTTACTTTATCTCGGCCCTGCTGTATTGAGGGGTATCCTGGACAATGCAAAGTATAAAAACTTTTAGATTTTTCTGTAGCTATTTATATTTTCTGTGACCTCTCTTTCCACCGTACGTACCACCACACCGCCAAGCAGTTAGTCAACGTGTTCATGTATAATTTTTCACTGTTTTATGGTCAAGGTGAGAAGATGTATAGTGTATCTTCACTAGTTCATCTTGCAGACGATGTTCTAAACCACGGTGCTCCCGATCAGTTTTCCGCATTCCCATTTGAGTCATTCATGTGCGAACTGAAGTCCATGATTCACGGTCCGACTAAACCTGTTAGTCAAGTTTATAGGCGGTGGTCTGAACGCACATCCATACCGTTTGTTAGTGGTGTTCCCATTTTGCATTCGGATATCAGCATGCCAATAAACATAACATTAGTTCGTAACTGCTTACATTTTATGAAGGACAATGTTTTGTTTACAAATGTGGCTCCCTATAATGTTCTCATCATTGACAACTACCTTTGCCTTATTGTAGATGTACTTCACCCTAATACCCCGATTTGTACAATCCAATATACCCCTTTTCTGTAAGCTGATATACCTTTCTTCACCCACAGTTTGTCGTCGCAACATTTTTAAAATGTTTTAGTAACTGGATCCAATGAAGAAATTCGCCTAGCGGAAATATCGCAAACTGTGGCTAGGTGTTTACTTTTCCGCCGGATGCACAATTTGTTTGTGTACCTATTTCACATTCCTGTACATAACTGCTCGCCGTATATTTATGTTGTCACTGTAAACCATGTTCGTTAAACAACAAAACGTTTGTAGTTTCAGATGTACTCCGTCGTAGTTTTTGATGATCAAGATGAGGAAACTTGTGCATTCCTCAGCTCATCTTGGATAAATAATGGTATTGCAACCTGGCCGAGCATATCTGGCCCTTCATTCGGTGAAATTGTCAAACTTCACCTAACACCGCCACCCGGTTCCTCGCGATTCCCAGTGACCACTATCTCCCAAACAAGTAATGTTGAGCAGTTCTAAATGACTGCTTTCAGACGATTATTTGAAGGCTCGGCGTTACGCGAAGAAGGCAGAAAGTAAATCAGATCTGGACTCTTTGGATGTTACACTGAAGATGGGAAAACGAATCCAGCGCACCAGGTATTTTCTGTGTTTTTTCTTCCAAATCCTTGTCTATCAAGCCCCGAGAAGACTGGTGTCGATATAGTCATCGGACGAATCTAATGTCTCCCTGAACGGCACCAACATAAGACAACAACACTAAGAACCATTGGCTTAGTGTTATATAACACTAGTGCAGTGGAGTTGAGCGATCGTAACATACTACTCATACAACTGCTATTCAGTAGTAGGACCGGAGCATATCGTTTGACATGATACAAGCCGCAGGAAAAGTGCAGGAAGGAAAATCAGAGTGCAGTATCACACATAGGAGTCCCTGCTACTTAATGGAACTGAGCATTGACGTCTACGGCAGCCGAGACGGTTTGAGGCTGAATACCGCGTGCAAATGAGTGGTTTTGTTTCAATGCTTAACCCTTGTATTGCTTGGTCGAATAAACAACCCTTGCGCCATCCGCGTTCTCGGATCACAACACTAGTAGGGTAGTAATTGGTGGAGGTTGTGAAACCTCTTGTTTTTATAAATTACCAAAGCCTTCATAATAGTTCAGTTACTGTTTTGACGAAAAGTAAGCAACAATGGTTTGGCTATACGCTTCATACGATAATCCATGCATATTGTTTTAGAAATAGTAGATAATTGAGACAAATGTGCATGCGTCACACGGTCACACAAGTGTGACTCATTGTAATTATTGTATAATACATTTTCGTATACCCGAGGAAGCGTCAATTTAGTGCACGTATGCAATGAAACTGGTGAGCCCACACATTTTCTAATTTTTCAGGTATATGTTGTTTTTCCCCGAAGTAATTTATCGTTACTGTTTCATTATTTATTCAATTTTTATCTCGGTTACCGTTGGAATTATGCAAGAGCAGGTGTTTAGTTCACCAGAAGTTTTCGTTAGTGCTCTTTCAGTTCACATCGCGCTTTTTAGGTAGAATAACCGTCGGAACTGGTTCGGACAGTGGGAGGTCAATTTTGCGTTGAGAAACATAATCAGGGAACTAACGAAGTTTTATCATGTAGTCGCTGCTCTCTCGCCTAACGTTATAGACGAGGTGGATGACAAATTGGAGCTACCGGACTCCGTTGAGCCATACGATCAGCTTAACGAGGCCACTATTAAGCACATTGGTCTTTCGGATCGTTAACGCATTGCTCAGCTGCTGATTGCCGCCGAGCTAGACGACCAGAGGCCTTCACAACTTCTATGCCACATGCAACGCCTCGCAGGCTCCGCTCCGCTCGAGGAGTCCTTCTTAAAGGTAATGTGGATCCAATATTGGGAGACGTTTTCATCACCAAGCTAATATTTTCGGCACTTATTTGATGTATATCCAATGTTCCCACTAACACTGCTTATTTACAGTTGATGAACTGTAGGTACTTTTTCTGAAATTTTGGTCTTAACATTTTGAAAAATATTTGTACGATTTGCGCCAAAATGACTGCTTTCCCTTTGAAAAGACCTTCAAGTCTAATGCTTGTGAAGGGGACCATTGTCTCGGTACATTTCTAATTGTTTGTTGTCGATACGTATGTCTGTCCTGGTGTTAATTAATTTGGCAATAAGCTCATTCATCAGTCAATCAGAAAATGCGGTTATTCAAATGATTTTTTTCGGGTATGAAACGAAACCGGCTCCATGAGAAACCTTCCAACGCGTTACACAATGCTCAGAAAGACACAGGTCAAACGATCTCGAAGAACGAAGTAATATGCAATGCACAGTCAAAACCGGCGAGGCCGCGCTGATTAAATTTGAATTGTATAACGCAGCGTGCTACCCTGGTGTTAGCGCCATTCTGGTCTTCGTCTGTGCAAGTCATGCGCATGGCTTACTTGGCCTCTGCCTGTTGCTTGTTTGTGTTGATTTCTACCATAAGATTGTTGCCGGAAGCCCTACTTCGGAAGAAATTTGTCCCCAGGTATCTCCATGTTCCCCAAATTTGGTCCGCAAGTGTAACGGACAGTCAGAGTATGCCGCAAGTAGATGAATCGTCAGGAAAATGCCAAGCATTCGCTGCCTGCGATTAGTCAAAAAGACTAAATTTGTACCAAGCCATTTTCCTGATTATAACAAGTACTATTTTTAACAGTCGTATTGTGCGTCTATGATGACTGTGGTTACTCAACTACTTCTGTTTTAGTCGATCTATACATTTTGTAGTAACCGTTCCAGGCTAAAACACAACTCTCTTTGTGCCTCGCTAGCTTGATGTGTTTCTCTGTAGACCCTACTTTCCTGGGCCGATATCAATACAAAAGGTTCAGGGCGCTGGGTTTCGGTTTTCATTGTCGATCTGTTTTCGATAGAGTGCACTGTCTGGAGATTATTATGTTGGACTGATTCCGACATCTCTTGTAATAGACCTATACGGAACACGCGTGAAGAACGAGCAATAAAATATGGTTGCAGCCGGGATTCTGAGAGAAGCCACACGATCGTTTGTCACCCCAAACCGTAGCTAACAATCCAGTGGTTGATAACCGTGTAAGAAAAGAATTAATGATGGATAAATTTTCAGGACAAAACATGCAGTTTCTCGAGTTCTGAAACAGTCTCACAAAATAATACCCGGCTCAGTTCTTACTGTCACAGACCGAACGATAACAAAACCGGAAACTCCGCGCGTTATCGCTGTGTAGTGTAACCCGTTGTGAAAGCCAGAGTGCATAGAGAAAACAAGTCAAGCTAGCAAGGCATGGAGTGAGCTGTGTTATTGGTTTCGAGACTGAATTGGTAAAATAACAGCCGGACTAAAACAAAAGTACAACAGAATGCGACTGTCAAGGATATTGTTCATTATGGTCGTTATGTGCGTCATCCCCAATTGTTGTTAAGTCCTACAAAAGGCCTACGCCATATGGCATGAGAACTACTTGGAATTCCAACGCTGCATAACCAGTGTGAAAGAACTAAATCATCTTGAATATGCCAAAATACAAATAGACACAGATGAAGAATTTAAAGTAAAGACTCGTACGCATTTAAACCGCTTTCTTGTGCAAAGGGAAAAATGTCTGTCTTGCAAACCCAGGAGTATCGAACTCCTTTTTTGCAGTAGTTTCGCCATGGTGGGTGAAAGGTGAGTTAGATGATCTCCAAATATTCACATATTTCTTGGCATGGCGCTTCATGATGTCCGTCTTTCTAACTGCACCATGAACCACAAAGGCATTACTGGACTCCTCGCCCAATGAGGTAAGTGAGCGGGAAAATCCAATCAATTGACAAATGCATAGTTGCATTAACATCACTTTGTAATGCGCTGGGATCACTAGCATTAAGATTTTCAACTCGTCGGAGTATAGGACAGTATTGCTGAATGTATTGTCTGGATGACTATCATTGTTGGAAAATCTTCCCGAATGCAATTCTATACAACTATGATCTTGGAAGGACCATGTGGAACATGGTCAAAGTCCTCGGTGGAAACGGAGAAAATAGTGTCTGATGTAAGACCATTGTCTTTGACCTTTGTTGAGCTATCCATGGAGATTAGCAGGTTTGTTGCGCATGACCAGCTAGGATGAAAGACGTTCTGCGTGGAAGAGAAAAGACTATTCTCTAGAAAATGCTTGGGGATGGCCCATTTTGACGACCGCTCCATTATATTGCACAGAATGCTGGTGAAAATATTTGCCCGGCAGCTGGCTAGGTGTGACCGTGACTTCTTCGCATGAACTCGGAAGAGGGCTAGTTCGGAGTGTCTGCTTGAACAGCATATGAAAGTGTTTTGCCAGACTAACAACCGCCCATCTTTGGATCCTCGGGTGGAATTCATCTTAACCCATTTTACAATATGAATTGACTTTGAATAACAGGCTACCAATATTCAGTACAGAGGCATTAACTGGAATCGGCGGTTACGTAAATATTCACAGAGGTAGATTTGAGTGCCATTTGGTAAGGCTAGACTGTAGACGACTGACTGCCGTCTGCATTCGCTTGGCGACCGGAGGAACTTCCTCTGTTGGGCAGTTGCACAATAAGAGTCGAAAACCTATTCTATTTCACTGGATGCATGCATTCATGTTAAACCTGTTTGCTTGATACCTTCTGTGAACCAACAGAGCACGTAAAACATTAATCAGGAAAGAGTGACGACAAGTATATATGAAGATCAGGGTTCGAAATACCACCGTGCAATAAAACGAGTTCACATTGATGACACCGAAATTCCAATCCTACTTTGACTCACTCGTCTAGTGGCTACCGTTGAGTTTGCTTACTGGTGGTGGATGTGTGTTGGCTATCAAAGGAGAAACGCTGTCCGGATGCGGATTACTTGGCAACCCTCCCACTAACGATCGGTGTTATAGTCGGTCAACTCCGTTTTGGTTTTGGCGATAACCTCTTCCAAATCAACGATCACGGTGACGAATATCAAAACGGCTGAACCGCACGGAACTACGTGATTTTGGCCGTTGATCTCGAGGTTGTGCACTTGTTACTGGGATCACTCATAAGCTATAGATGTACGGATCCTCAAATTGGTGTGGCAGATCGTGGACAGTTCGAGAGAGATTGGAAGTCCTGCATGGGGACGTAGGTTAGCTCTGACTACGGTCGATAGGATCGCTGCCTCCAATAAGCTGCAAGTAGTATGGTAACACATGTTGGTTTTGCTGCTACTGTCACATCGACAAAAACAGCGGGAGAACCGGAGCTGCCGGCCTTGGGTCAGCAGTTGAAGCCCGGTTTCATTATCCCTGGCGATCTCAAGGCCAGCAATCGATAAGACCAGGCTAGTAGCGAAGGGTTTGTGTGGTGTGGATGGTTCGTCGAGTTTTCGGTTCGCTGACGGGGATATACTTTGCAGGCTCTCTATTGCTGTTGGGAGATCTGACCTCTTGTATTGCACTCACATGTACCCACCGTGTATAATGCTTGCTAAAACGGCTCAAGAGTAAGTAATGCATGTGAACACTGGAATGAGACATGGTTTGTCATACGGCTGGGAATATATTCACCGTTTTGTTGACGACTACGGAGTGATCATATTCTCACCTACCGCATACTGACTCGTCGCATTGCTGCTGCCTCCTCTGATCGATTTCTGATGTCTGGTGGCTCATCGTATACACTCTTGAAAGTCTGGTCACGTGAGCGCTAAATCCTGCCTATCTCGGTGCCTCATAGACCACCGGACTACTCTTCCAGGAAATGCAGTGCTTCCACAATCGGTCAGAGATTTCGTGCATCGGTTTAGTGTTCTTGGGTTGCGCTTTGCTCTATTTCCATGTCTGGTATTTCTTATCCCTGGGTTTATGCTACCTATTTATTACTTGCCATCTACTCCTATTCGCTTTCTTCACTGACCCTTGCCAATAAATCATCCATCCTCGTACACTGTCTGCTCGTATTACGTTGTTTTATTTTTTTTATCACGCGACTGATGCAGCGGGGACTGCTGTGTCGGTTTCTCGAAAGTCCGGCACCAGACTTTCTGCCGGCTACACGGAAATTTTAAAGGAATTTTTTAAAACTGTCAAAAAACCAAAATGGTTAAGGGCACCAGGTTGACCTATCAGCGGCTTGTTAAGAGCAAGCTAGATAATAAGGACGATGCCATTTCCGTGACGGAATAACAGACGTTTACTTGATATAAAGGAGGACGGCGTATGCTTTGACAAATTCAATATCTGGTACCACAGTGTGCGTGGGAAGCTGTGCAGACATGCTTGTGCATTGTGTACAACTCATGCTGTTCTAAAATTGGTTTGCCCGTCTTACAATCAGTGTATATCACGTCTTTTGAAGTCGGATTCGAGGCCACGACGTAATGAAGGTATGAAAAGAAAGTTAGATAAAATGGTTGGAATGAAATCTACATTAGAGAAACTTGGGAATTTAGTTATGACTGAACTAGGGTCAGTCGCTTGTAGTATCCGAACTGAAGGAACTGAGTTGGGTTCATCTACCTTCAAACTTACAGGTAAAGTGATTCAAACGAGAAGTATCCTTGACGAGGTGAAAAGTTGGTAGCATAGTCGAAGCAGGAGACTAAGTGAACTATCAAGCATATGTGATAAACCCTTACTAATTCACGGAAGATAGATGTTAGACAGATTGAGACGCTTTTATAAGTATGGGTAGACGGGAGTCCTGTATTATTAATAAGCTCAAAACTAGAGAAGACCAGTGAGCTGGTTTTTAGGGGGACTAAAACTTAAGTGAACCGCAGAATACTACGGCCTGCCTTTAGGGAAAAACTTTGAGAAAGCGTGCAATGCACTATCATTTGTTGAACATGCTCAGGATGTTATGCATTCCGTTTATGTGACTGGCAAGTGAATCTTGTGGCTCACGTCCCAGGACAAGCCAAATCTAGACTAACACTAGTGAAATTTACGAACCCACGATGCAGGAGTATGTTCTTAGCTGTTGCGGAGTCCACCCGCAGTGCTAATCGATCTACCGACATTGCTGAAGATATCCACTTTAGCATACAAAATTGGGAATCAACTAGTGAAGTTGGATCAAAATAAGACAGTGGAACCAGGTGAAATCCATTCTATCAACTTGCATCTACTTGCGGAAATCCTGATAAGCGATTGTGTCTGTACCCCTCACGTAATCAGCTTCAAGTCATGGAACGGGGAGTTATAAACAAAATAACGGGGCAAGTTACTAAACACGGCTGAATAGGGTGCAAATCTTGGCCGACAAGCGCGTTCTGTTTACAAGAAATACTCTGACTTTAGAACGGAGGCGCACGATTTTAAACGTTGCCCGGATTTTAGGGGAGCATTTGCCTCTATTAATCATCGCTCGTTGCTTTTAAAACGAAGTGCCTCTAGTGTGACCCCAGGGATAAGTAAATGTATTGCTTGTAAGCAGTGTGGCAAAGTTCGGTCGCTGGTTCGAATCCAGCTTAGACCCAGACTTTTCGCAATCGAGTCCCATCTAGCTTATGAAATCAGCCACACTAATTACAATTAATGCAGTTTCAATGTTCGACGGTAGCGTTGATGGGTTCCAGTGTGAATTGCTGAGAAACTGTAATTAATAACGAAACATTGTGTGCTATTGCTGTTTCACAGCAGGAATAACTACATTGTACATATACTGATTACTATGCGATTTCGTTGGCTGGAGCGTTACGTTATCACTACTGCGCAGAATCTAGTTCTGGGCTTGAGCTAGGAGCATTTCCGATTACCATTACGTATTCCCTACTACCACAGAGATCATGCTTGGGCAGTGAAGCCACTGGATCATATGGTGAATTCTGTATGACTGTGGATTGGGCGAGCAACTGAGTCCAAATATGAAATTTCTGCCTTCCTGGCACGGCAGAACGCTTGCCACGCTTAGGCAAGCTGTTTTTGTCGCTGGTTCTAACTCGTCCGAAGTCAAAACTTTCGCAATTGGGTTTCATCTAAAATACCTAGATGGGTTGAGGCCCACTTTTGTGAAGAACGCTTCTGAGTGTTAATGAAACCCCAGTAGTGGAGTTCCCCAGGAGTCGGTTCTACCCAGCCACTTCTCCGGTGCACACAAATGATTCAGTCTACAGATTTAACTGTGTGCGTTTTTTGCCTGCAAATGGTGTGAAACTAACTAGATTTTCTGCTGTAAACAGTATACAGCGAGACCTGGATGACTTTTATCTTTGGGCCGCTGAGTGGGAGCCACCACTCGGTAGTGATGATCTTAGGTAATTAATGGAAGTTGTCATTAGGGTAGTACCTAGGTGCATAGGAGAATCTGAAGATCGCGTTGGTTTACGATGAGCGGTTGAAGTCAGAAGCCCAGGGATTCAGGCGGGCTAAAATTTCAGGGCCTCAACCAAGTAGGTGGCATCCGGCCAAAAACAGACCAGGCGTCGTACCAACTCAAGAAGACGGTTGCAACATGACAGCCAAAAGTTCCGGTTCTTGTAGATAAGGCATATATTCGGCTACGTTCCGCGTGCGTCGTTAAACCGTGCCATCTTCATCATGCAATGATCAAGCAGGCAATAAAATTTGTATAACGTAGGTCCGTAAGGATCCTTACGGAGCTGGAAACTTTTGGCTTCCAACAACTATGGGACCGAATGAAACCTCTGGTGGCTAAAGTGACGGCACTGGACGACATTGTATTGGAATTGTAGCGAACATCATTAAAATAACTGCCCGCGGCATGCGGATTATTTCGGACCTCTAGAGGTTCGGATTGGAGGAGCATTTGTAAAAGATATGGCTGTCTATTCATTTGTTTAAAGACATGAACTGTACACTTGGAAGCATCGCAGCCGACGT
>JTDE01001817.1:102593-127939 GCA_014338405.1 Paragonimus skrjabini miyazakii | reverse complement strand
CGTATCTCTTGCGGGACTAACCTATCGATGGGTGATGCTGTGGCAAATGCTAGTGGTTTTGAGCCAAAAAGATGTCTAATCCGAGGTAAGCACCATAATGCTTACGTATTTAAGGGATGCACCGTTGGAAGGACGTCCGAAAGATAGTTAATAAAATCACAGCTGCCAGATTTGTTGACCCGTGCATATTAAACCAGGCTAGGTGTTGAGTCAGTGGTTTGACCTCAAGGTGGCTGGATGAATTCGGGTCAAGATAGGTCAGTAGGGCCGTGTTAGCTATTCACTCTCGTGCTAGAGTAAGTTAAACTGGCGGGGCTTGTTGGTTAATATTGCGTGAAGACTAATGCTAATCGGAACGGTGTAACATTCCGCAGAGACGCCAAATACCCGCAAGACTAAATGGTGACGGCTGCCTGCACACGGAATGGATTAAACTTTGCGGCTATGTAATAACGTGGACGGTGTGTGAACCAGACGCAAATAGAAGCTACTGAAAACTTACGAAAATATTTAGGCATGAGGGGTTAAGTCTTTGACGACGCTATAATTGTTTAAGGTACTTTGCGGCTACCCAGCTCGGCGCGCATCGGACTATGGCTAGCAGTTAGAGCATCTGAACCGGCGGGAATGCGTTGTACAACGAAACAATACTGTTACCAGTGGATGTTGATGACTACAGTCCCATCAACAATTGGTGCCGTATTAATAAATACACGCGAAAAGTATAACATGGGGATAAGTGTAAAATGTGAACGCGGATACACCCGGGATTGGTGGTGATAAATGACACGCACAATAAAGCAGATGAAAGTACTGACAATAGAAGATGAACGCGTTTAAGTTGGGTGTCATCGAATTAATACGCATAATACTGATTAAGATGACAAGAAACACGAACACACGTGCTAGTTGGTGTTGGAAGTGCAGGTGGAAATGCACCGAAGGTAAGCGGTGAAAACAGACTTATCAATCTGTAATGGAGAAACATGAAAGAAACCTATAGAAATGCTCACTAATGGGTCACACTAATTTGTGATAGCGGCCGGTATAAAAGTGCTCAAAAAATGTTGTTCGTATTTACCAATTTTGAGTGGACTGAAAAAGGAGTGTCGAAAGAAAATTGAATATTCGTCAAGTTCACTAATTTATAGTAGACAACGGGGTAGACGCTCGACTGTCGAAGTCCCCACCTAAAGCTGTGAACAACAAAAATGTACACCGTCTGCGTTTACACTAGTAGCTGCTCCGTTCAGCTGACTTAAACTGTGAACGACATCTGAGTATGCAGTATGTGTTCACATCGTTCCAAGACAGCATAAATTTCCCTATGAACAGCAAATTTGGGGGAGAATTAACCCACTGATCGCCCGTTTTTCAAGCACGGTTTATTGAGACCTTCCGATCCAAACTAGCTAACAAATTTAAGTTATAGTCAAACTTTTCATGGAATGTTTCATAGTCTCTCACCATCACAGTCTACTTCTTTATGTTCAATTCGCTTAAATGGTGTTCAGCTTATGTAATGTCTCTTCGACGCCATTATGAAACTGGTTTGGTGGTAGCTGGGCCGTCCCTTCTCCGTTTTCACCCCCGGAGTCTCCCGCATGTATTAATAGCCGTGCTGCTAAATGTTAATGTAGGCGAATCATTATAAGTTTAGCGGTAAATTGTGTCATGGTTATGTGTGCGGGTTTTGAATTTTACGTCCAACTTGAATAGCATAGATAGAAGACAAAAGTTACGATGTGGATTCATTCCGCACACTCCCGTTGGCCGTAAAAGTGTGACTAGCAGGAAGGAAAGCCGGCAAGACTTGAATAAAACGATCAAAAGTACAAATCGGGCTGGATAACGATTGATACTTACTACGCGGTAAACATACGTTGACAGTCGGTTGTTTTCGTGCGCCTAGAACTGTCGACGGCCGATCAACAATCTCTCGATATATTTGGGAATTTGTGAGCAGTGCGTGCTTATTGAACTAGGATACGATATTGAAGCTGCTACCCGAAACCGATAAGCGCCTTGCAATAGATTGATTGGCGTTTCGTCCTTGTTGAATGTCACTCATTGGCAGGTGAGTCATACATAGAGAGTTCTTGGGTGCAAACCGCACGATGAGTAATTTTAGGGTAAATTCGATTTATTAGACCTAAAGTTACCAGAACAAATTAGCGGATGGATTAGAAGTGACCGGGAAAATTTTAGCATTTTTGCTGGCGAAGGTTCGCTGTTCCATCCGATTGATGCCTACCATGAACCATTGAGAACAAACACATGCAGGAAGTGATGGGTAACTTTCACTCAAGGCGTTCGGGGTACATGCTAATTATCGTCTTCAGTTCTCCCGGATATTGTGTTGATAGGAGTTTTTTTCAATACCGTGATAGATTGTAGACATTTTAGTCATCAAGTGATGACTGGCTGAAAAATACACCCCTTAGTGATCACAAGCAGCATGGGTTAATTGACATCGAGTAACACATCGCACCTGGAGTGCGACTTTATGGGAGAGTTCTAACAACCTCCAGCTATCCCTCGTCCTATATGCGAGAAGAGTGAAAACATCCTTATGAAAATGTCATTTACAACCATTTCTGGAAACGACATTCCGGTGCCTAACATCTACCTGAAATCCTACAAAAATGGAGGATAAGGATGAATTTCGTGTAGATAGAGAAGGTGCAAATTTTGCCAAACAAGTTCCACTGTCAAATATGTTAGTACTCTTGTTGGAACACAATGGTAATATCGTGTGGTCTTACATTTCCATTCCGGTGATATCTTCGAAGCGCATCCTGTTTGCGCAAAACACGGATAACTCCGAGGCAATAACCCACTGAATGATCTCGAAGATGATACTACTGGCAAAAACTGCACTATCTACCTCTTTCCAGTTCGTCTAGCGTTCTTTTCTGTTACATGCTTGGGGTTACTTGTGAGTTTAAATGTCGCATATTATGCCCATATGCCTTAGTCGATCCACTTACCCGCCTTAACCCACGCGCGTTCATTGCATTCAGTTTTCGCACTAACCGGTCTTCAGAGTTTTCCGTCAAGTTCCAAGATTTTCACTGTATATTCGCTGAAACTTGACCTACGTCACTGTGGCACAAACAGCCGTCTTCCTGAAACACTGAGAAAACATCTCAAAACCCTTTGGAAATCAACAAACCGCTCAAAATATTGTACATGTTCGAGCTCCATCTCTGGAGAGTTTCATATTTCCTCCTGGCTGTTCGCTTCCCCCAAGTTTGACTACGTTTCATATATTTTGAAACGCTTGAACTAGTTTGCTAAACCTCCGAAGAGCTCGTCAGAATACCGTTCAACAGAAGTCCTCAAACCTCACATCTTTCAGCCTACGACAGACGTGTTGCCCTGATTGTATTTGTATGCCTTGCACTTTGAACCTTTCACCGTTTTCGCACTCTGGACTCCCAGCAGCTTAAAAGTGAGTACAGTGATTCTACGTATGTCGAGTCTCCGTCAGCACTCAACTGGCAAACTCCGACCGCAGCGTCGTGGAGTGAACCAACTAGTAAGTCGACTTGGTCTGCGCTCTACATACACACATTTATTAGACCTCATCACGCATCATCAACAGTGTCTCGTGACTGTTTCCCTTTCATGCGAGATTCGCCCTATCACTGTCATCACTTATGCGAGCGCCCACCATCGTCGACAATCTTACAGGTAATGACTCGACGACCTCGGATGTACGCAACCTCCATGGGTGCACTGCAACATTCGTCAGTCTGCACGATGAGTCCGGCAGTTCACACTACTTACAAATTGGATTAGTTTCACTGTAGACAGATGTAGCAGCGTAGTGAGGGAAACTTGTGGTCTTCGGTCTTTTGTGTACATAACCGTAGCTCTACGAATGCCATGAACAAAGCCACAAGCGAATGACACACACATCGGTATCCTCGGTTACATAATCGCAAATCGCCTACCGCCATCTTTCTGGAAAGAAACTTGCGTAGTGACAAGCGATCGTGTGGTTTATTTAGGGATCCCGGCTGCAACCGCGCTTCCTTGCTTGCCTGTTCAACACGCATAGTGCTGTGAACGTCTGCCTTAGGAATTTTGGTTATCAGCTGACGACTGATCTGAAAATAGCCGCTGGTTGTCCAGTTGTCGCGAAATACTCTAATATTTGCCTGTCAATGTTAAAAACTTTCTTGAAAACACAAAAATACTAACTTCGCGCAAAGTTTTTGTAGAGAAAAATTATATACACATCATTCGTCATATTACATGTGGTTACTCCATATTTTCACATTAAACACGTGAGATTGCGTTCTGTTTCTTACTCCCACAAGCGTCCTTCATGCAAGGATGACTTCCGTGACGAACGGTTGTTTAATACCTCGCATCCACCGAACAACTTGCGATGTTTTCAACCTCTCGACGTTTCTTCGAACATTTGACCAGGTTCTGCAATAGAGTCCGCTGATCTTTTCACCCGATTTCGAGATTTCCTGTCCTCCGTTGCCCAAGCATATTTATGTCAACATTTCCCGACGTTATTTATGTGGAGTAATGGCTAACTCCTTCGAAGATGTATTTGTTTGTACTTCCCGGCGTGACCCTAAAAATTTGAAACATCCGCTCCTACACAACCTCGAAAAAGGTAAATTACTGTAACATCCGGACTATCTTTTTTTCTTGCCTGTGCATCAAGCGTTTGCGAACTGTAACCCTTTTTCCCTGAATACGCTATCTTTCGCCGACAGATCTCCTGTTTGTCGTATTATATAACTACTTGCTGTTTTGCATTGCTTGTAATTATCTGCAGTGATCTTGTGAATGCGAGCATGTCTCTTACAAATGCGTTCAGAAATATGGATTATCATGCGGCCCGATACCATCTTAGTGTCATCTTCTTCAGTCGTGCAGCCAGTTGCGCACACCACACGTTTGCCCTCTCCCTAACGACTCATTTGATATTCCACTCTTCAAGGTCGAATAACCCTGACATTTTCAATCCTTGTTTAACGCACTCAAAAATTCTACAGCACCTTATGTGTGGCGCCCCTCTGAGTGCCGCCAAATTTGCTGGAGTTCACCTTACCTTCCTTTTCTTTAGTTGCTTGGTTGCGACCGATAGTCGCAGAATAGGCTAGAGCTAACTACACACAGTATTTCTAAAGGTTACTGGAAATATACAGCGTGTTTCCAAACTATAACGGGTTCTTTTAGTTCGAAGCCCATTGAGACTACACTTCGACTGCTTTTCAGGGAAGGCAGTTTGAATTTTTGGCGGACAAGGATCGAACGCATACGCACTTGTTCACCACGTTGCTCCGTGCGATTGACGTAAGATATGAATGAAGACGAACCATACGGTCTGCGTTCATATTAGTGGAGGCGGAGTCTAGTTGACTTAGGCTACGAACAACGTCTGAACACACAGTATGCGTCCACATTGATGGTTGTTCCATCCAGTTAGCGCTTACCGTGAACCATTGAGAACAAGCATGCAGGAAGTGATGGGTAACTTTCACTCAAAGCGTTCGGGGTACATGCTAATTATCGTCTTCAATTCTTCCGGATATCATGTTGATAGGAGTATTTTTCAATACCGTGATAGATCATTGGCATTCTAATCGTCAAGTGATAACTGGCTGAAAAATACACCCCTCAGTGATAACAGGCAGCTTGGGTTAATACGTTTCCGTATAGTGTTCTGTATAAACGCCATACCACCCTAATCAAGTCAGAACCAATGTAATATTTTGAACAGTATTAATTTCTGAAGGTTGTCTGTGATGAAACAGGACAAAATACTCATTTTTACCTCGTCCAATATGCACCAAGAGTGAAAATGCCCAATTCTGGGAACGACATTCCGGTGCCTAACATCTACCTGAAATCCTACAAAAATGAAGGATAAGTATGAATTTCGTGTAGATAGGGAAGCTGCAAATTTTGCCAAACAAGTTCCACCGTCAAATATGTTAGTGCTCCTGTTGGAACACAATGCTAACATCGTGTGGTCTTACATTTCCATTCTGGTGATATCTTCAAAGCGCCGCACAAATGAGTGTTCCCAGGTTAAGAGATCATGTATTCTACTTCAAATATAGCAACAAACGCGTTTATAAGACTTAGTAAAGAGCACTGACGCTTATATTGAGTTGGTTTTGCAAAATTGGCAGGAAATTTTACGACCAAACTGGTGTTTTTGTCACTTGGTCGATGGATTTAAATTTTTTATTCAATGGTGTTTACTTGCAATTGGAGAACTGTAGGCACTTCGCCTGAACCTTCGCTTTTGATATTTTAAAAATATTAAAAAATGGAGATCCGCGCCGAAATGACCATTTCCCATTTGTAACGACCTCCAGCCATAATTAGCGGTATTCGGTATGAATAAGTGGCACGGGATGTGGTTTCACAGCGGGTTACTTCTCTGTTTGATAATCAATTTGTTTTCCGTCTGCTCCGATAACATAAACTGCCGAAATGGTGAGAGTATATAAGGTGTGTTGAGTGGTGAAGCAGAGAGCATCAGCGGAGCATCTAGGGAGACTGCAGTCTTTTGTTGTATAACCATGGAATAATAGAGGAAGGACGAGAGAAATGAAACAAAAGAAGGAGTAAGTGAATGACAACAATGTAGGTACGTGGGGCCATGTGTGCCCGACTGCCAATCCTGTCGTCTGGCTCTCCCAAAAATATTGACCGGCGTTACCAGGACAGCAGTTGTCGATAGTACGCTCCACGTCAAACAGACTTGGATGGGAAATCTATGCCGTCTACATAAGAAGTAATCAGTTACTCGTGGGTAACTCGAATTTTGGCTGAAATTTTCGTGATGTCATTGTGATCCCGTTTTTATTGATGTTTGGTGCCTTGGGCATCAGAATTCATAGGTTTGGTCATCCTTCAAAGTATTCATCTTGTCGATCATCCTCTGGTTAGATATTTGCTCATGTTTATTGTTTACTCGTCTCGCGCACCGCCCCCGCTATTTAGCTCTTTTATAACATTAGAATTTGCCGCTTTGGTTCACGTGCTGTAACACAATGGCACGCACTAGATTCAGCAGTGCTGATGCATCGAAGGCATCATGTGTTTGTAGCAGATTCGGCTGCCTCATGACGGTTCAGAGCGGTATGCATTGCTAGACGTGCCTACACTGGTATCATATATCTATATGCGCTGTCCCTTCCGATAGAGTTGCGTCTCATCTGTGCTCGCACTCGGCCCATTGCTCGCCACCCCAGTGAGCTGAAACAACAGGTGTTTAAATGTGGCCGCAAGGCGTCTGAGAATGTCAATGTACTACACCTAGCCACGGCAGAAATGACTCCGGTGGAAATACGGGAAACCTTATATTACATTATGTCAGAGTTGGGCTTCATGAAAGAGTATATTGCACACGCTCTTCTGGGTGTGGCGGTTGCTCGTAAGACAGTAGCTTTTTCCTCTGCTCAAATTGTGGGAGCCGCCACAAAACTGAGGGGTGGGTCGCTCCGGTGGAAGAGGCGCGTGTTTACTGTGTACTCTATACTGCCGCATCAATTTTAATTTTCTTAATTTACGTCGTCGTGTAGGTACGTTCACATGCGTGAGCGTCCGCATATTGCTAACCGTGTACAGATCGACTGATCTCCAATGTAACGATGAAAGTTCGGTGTCATTTCGTCTTTGACATGCGTGGGATTCGTAAGTCCTGTCAGCATTTTGTAGTATAATTCCTCTTACTCCCTAATAGTGGGGGCCAAATGAGATTTAGTTTTGGAATGTATGTGTGAACGTATGGTTTGTCAAGCAGTATTTCACAGTTCCCTCTCATCAGTTATGGGACGGATAGCTTAAATTGATGGTTTTCATGAAGTTTTGACCCGCATATTGATATCGGTTATAATAGAAGAAGCACTGAGAAGGACATTGCCTTACAGCACGTCAACCATAATATGATATTCTATTATCTATATTGTCTCACGCATGGTCAGCTGTTTTCTTCGATTTGCCCCCAAGTTCATTGAATGTTTCGGAAAGAGCTTGAACCGAAATGTGTGGTACAATAACCTTAATTGGTGCAGATGATGCGCGGACTCTCAATATGAGCCCGCGTAACGTGCAGTCGGAACCAGCAAGCGCGAACGGATTGAATTTGAGTTGTGTAACAAAGCGTGCTGCGCTCAATCCTACCGGTAGGCCAGAAGTCACTATGAAATTTTCGGGATTGTCGTGGTTTTTTACTCATCAAGGTCAGTATAATTTTGTCGTGTGCTTCAGTTCTAAGAATCGTGGAATTTTTGTTTTGATATTCCAAATTCGTAAGCAAGGAATGCACGCAAGTTCAGTTGCATAAAAATTATCGAAAAATTTGACGAAACTATGAAATCACGTTTGACCATCAAATTCATATTCCGATATAATGGAATTCAATGTCAAAGAAGTGGATGTATACCTTTTTTAAAATGTGAGTCTAGTTAGGCGGGAAACTTGACTTCCCTTACGACGATAAAAACGTTGTTCGGTCATGAGGACTGAACATTTCATAAAAGTGCAAGCGTAAGATACTATGGTAATTACTGTTCAACGTGGTATTGTGTTCCAATAATAAGCACGTCAATTGTAGTCTCTTTGTTATATCTGCCATTAATGGTCATTCACTATTATCAAAAGTGCAAACTCTTGCAACAGAGTTGGACTGAAAATTAAGGTGAAGCGACTGTTAACGCCTATAGAGTACATATCAAAGATCCTAAAGAGACTATAAATGTCTGATATATAAAAATATCTAGTTAATGTAACCCAATGCAACAGTTAATGGTGCAACCATTTCAGCGTGGAGCACGCTTGAATGGTGGCAATGTGAATTAGCAAATGAACGAAACCGAACAGCACTTACTGCCTGATAATTTACAGCTGCTCCACCTACCCTTCCTACCTTGCAGATGAGGCCAGACGGCACCCTATGCTGGGACACATAACTTCAAGAACTAAGTCATTGTAAACGAACAACATTTGATGCGAAGTATGTTTGGAGCGCATGTATAAGGCGATACATAATACCTCCGGCTTCCTCCAGCGTAGAATGCAGCTTTTGGTTCGCATGAGTTCATTTCGAGGGCGGAGTAGGTTTATCACAGAAGGTCTTCATCATCGCGTTCATCAAATCTGACGTTTGTCAGAAAACTACGTGTACATCTGGGAAGGAACTCACTGTTTTCAGTGATGTCAACAGATATTGTAAGCCCTCGAAAACATAAGCTGGTTTGTTCCTGATATAGTGTTGCGCTACTCAGAAATCGAACTCTCCTCCTTGCACTAATTAACACGGAGAATATGGGCTTCGTTCATCGAACTGATGACGCAGTTGTTCCTCGCAACCAGTTGTAGTCCTCCGTTTGTGCACCGGTTCCGCGAAATTCACGCGTCCATATTGACGGAAGGTTTCGTCTGTTCCTTAAACTGAATTTAACAGGCAAACGCTAAGTTCTAGAAGCCCTTTGATTTATACGAATCAAATGCACAAGTAAAATCCGTCAATAAACCCAACAGGCGCAGACGAAGCTTTTTGTGGTTACCAGCGTGCACCGCCAGGGATAAACTAAGGCCTCGGCGTTTTCTCTATGGTTGCTCAACGCGGATATCTCCTCCGGCCCCCTCATGGTTACCGAGGCTTTTATGGTTGAACTTTCAATACCTACTCTTGATGGTTGACTTTCCTGTACCAGACGTTCAGGGCGTCTTGTTTAAGATCGATCCCTCTAGTTCAATAGAACCAGGCGCAATACATCTCCGTATCCTCAGACAAGCGCCCAGCGGTTTGGCGGTGTTCCCCCAGAACCTGTTTGGGCATGTAGTTAGGACCGGCACTCTTCTGAAGGCATTGAGGAAGTCTACTGTTACAAAGGTATTTAAAGCAAGCGGCCAACACTTTCTTGCTAATTATCAATCGATCAGGCACATTTTTATCTAATGCAGGGTAAGGAAGCGTCCGTTTAAACGCACCATCTTCGAGCATTTCTTCTCGAATAACCCCTACTCCTCTAATAAACACAGTCTTCTTCCCGAAGTGTGATGCATAATCAAGATGTTAATCTTTATAGACAACATGGAAAAAGCCGAAGGCGATGACCACATCTTCGGCACTAACCTCTTCGAATTTGCCAAAGCCTTCCACCGTGCTCCACACGGTTCTTTTGTGCAACCAGTGTGAGGTATTCCGCTGAATTGCGTCCTTCCCTCAAAACAGAAGGTTTAGGGCAAAAACCGGATCTGACCTTCCTACTCCTTCCACGATCTCCACTGTAGTTTCTCAAGGATCCGTGCTTGTTCCGCCATTATTTATGATATATATCAGTGGCCTTTTAGACCTTATTTGCAGCAACATTGTCATTCACGCTGACGGCCTAAAATCTGGAATACTTGTGAGCCCAGTGCGGTGCGGATCGCCCTTAACCGTATCAAGTGCTGGTCGGATGACCGGAGTCTCCTCATAAACGACAGCAAGTGTGCATTTACGTCGCATGAAGGAGACCCCGGGAATCTATTCATGGTACACTGCACACACGGTTAAATGAATTTCGTGAAACTTGACCTCAAGAATTGTCTAAGAATTTGACTGTTGTCTAGCCTAAGCTTTCTTTACCACCACCAAGTGATATACAGGAGGGTATCTTCTTAAACCTGTGGGAGATTATGAACTGTAATTCCTTTTTATCCAGCACTTTCTTCTTTTACCCCCAACGAGCGTTCTGATGGTGGGTTCCATAGTTTTCATTTTACATTATTTTTTCTATTTCGTATGGTCGGTTGTTTCCGTGACTTTTACTTAAGCTATCATCTTGATGACTAACTTGTCGAGCGTTCTTTAAGAGTATGTTTGGCTCTAGCTCGGCTCGTCTTTACCTTGGTTAAGTGAGTCACACGGATTAATGCCGGTGCAACGCACGTGCTGATTTTTATGCTCCTTAGCGAAGCCAGCTAGTAACTTTTGATTAAACGACACGCCGTAGTGGTCGCCACCCCTTGAACGTGGGTTACTTTACAGGTCCTATCCTATAATATAATGGGTATGACGATTGACATGTTATGTCGTTTGATGTTGTATCAACGTCGTTTACTTGTAAGTTCGGCGGTACATTTACCAATATGTCTTCTCTGGTTGATAAATCTTGGATCGTCACTACATCAAAACTGTTTTCTCAGATAGGGTACGGTCGAATGAATAGAAACTCGTTTTCCTTAGGGTAATGCTAATCGTAAGTCTGCCGGCTGTTTGAACTGCGACGACTGAAAATATTCGGCTCTCGGACGTTCTGATAACTAGTTTTGTGTGGTGAGGATGCGGTTATCAAAGAGACATGTGAATCTGCTCTATACTACCGCAAACCGGTATTTAGAACGTTGAATGGCAAGTTACCTAACGTTGTTCGCAACTCTTCAAGTGCTTGTACTTTGTTTTTCTATAATCCTTAAACTCTTAAGGATTTAACATAGATCGACAGCAGAGTTCCTGTTTCTTTATCTTTGAAATAGCTGTAAACCACTATCGCGAGACGGATTCTGACCCACGGGTGAATATCCTTGAGGGAATGCAGAAAATTTATGAAACCTGTGTTCGTCCAGAGTTTTCACCTCTGTTAGTCCTTGTGACGCATCCAAAACTAAACAACCTGCTTCATGCGATAAAAGACTTAAGGTAGTAGAGGGGGGCCAGGGCTACTGCAGAGTACCTGTGAGTACCTAGAACAAAAATTGCTTTCCACAAACCCAAAAGGCTGCAGCATGGGAACACCACCCATGCAGATCTATTACAGTTACGAGGATGAAATTTCAACACATTCGGAGGGTTATTTTGACCACTTTTTCTAGATACATTTCTTCCCAACCTTCGAGTCGATCTACGTGATGGACCTTTGAGCAGTCTTCCTGGACCTCCTGGAAGTTTTGTAGTTGATATGCCGAACAAATGAAAGAAAATCAAGCAAAAGCTTCGATGCCTGGTTTGCTATTGCCGTGAGACGATATAAGAATTCATAGAAGAATTCATGTAAGAATCCATAAAGCTTTGCTTATCCTAACTCGAATCCAGAGGTTAATGAAAGGCTTTAGAGGTGCTGGTTTATCAGGTTTGCCATCCACACAAGAGCTTCCAGCGTCTCATCCATATGATGTTTGATGACTCTAAGTTTGGCGTTCCTGGTCTAGATGACCTCAGCCACTTAGTTGCCAACGTGAGAACCTGCGATTAAAGTCGGTTCAACTACGAAGATTAGGGAAGTTGAATGGGTTGCATACCTCATGCGATTAATTGAGGGATTACACAAAAACCTCGCAGGAACGGGCAGCTGATATTACCGGTAACCTAATGGTTACCAGCAGAGAGTTCACCTGTCTGTTGACATCTATCAAGGAAAAGACATCTGTGACCTGCTGTTACTATTGCCCACTAGCTAAATGGTCTGGACAAGATCAAAACGTACACAAAGCTTTAGATACGACTTACGTTTACAACTTCAGGTGCTATTAAAACATGGCCACCGTCGAGTTGAATCTGTATCAAATCTGAAATACTTCTTATAGAGGCAAACACGAGCGTCCCGATTGTACCAACAACGTTGAGCGAACTCCATTGAACAGCCGAATTTATTTTGAACTTAACATAGAGCTTTAGTTGTTTGAGTGCCGGTCACACAACCAGATTATGTCCGGTTGTGACCGGCGTCACCGCAGTCTAATGAATAATGGTTTGACATCCTATACACCTATGATAATTGAGGGGGCTGTCAAATGTGGTACGGCTTTTAATAATACGTGTTCTTTAAAGGTGTGTTACCAGTGAATTGAAGTGTCTCGTGAAAGCGCATGCATTCAAGGTTACCTGTTCAGATACCAACTTAATAGTGGAAGGAAAAGCCTGTACTCCTAATTCGACGAGTAGGTTCTGTCGATTACTGGTTGTCAATTTCCACGATGTTCTATGATGTAGTACAGCCAAGTGTCACGTAAGACTCAGCGTGCAGATAAGGCCAACGTCATTTTTGTAGGTTATATGCCGTTGGTATTATATCGGCTGTGTAGGTAAGCCTTAGAATTGTCTAAAATAATGCTAGCATCGAGCCCACCCAACAAAAATTAACATCATAAATATCGGAAACAAAAATGTGCGGGTTCTTGTTGAACGCGATTTTACTTGAACCAAATGGCTATTCGAATGAAAGACCAGAGAAGAGAATAGATCTCACGCCATAGGAATAGAACTTGGGTGGTGCTGTAGGGGCTAAGCATTCAATGCACATTGAAAACACGTGCGTGAACCACGTGATTGCTCAGTTGACATGTTTCGAGGACAAATTTCGACCACTACTTGACTGTGAATACGTTGAGCAAGATCTTTTAGACAGAAAGCTTTGTTATCCAAGGCTCCCCAAGTTATAACTATAGCGATGGTCTAGGCAGCATTTTCCGATAGACGGTACGAAATATGTAAGACGTGGTAGCCAGAGATAAGACTTCATGATCACGCAACTTGTGACCGACGTCTATATTGATTTAAACGTAGGTTATTTGTAGATCTCAACTCAGAAGTATACTGCCGTCGAATCCAGTCGCTTCAAAAATCTGAGCGGAAAAGCGTTCACTGTATCAGCTCAACGGTATATGCCGCACAATTGTATGCTTGAACAGAATAAGATAGACAGTTTGTGAACATCGTTTGACCGCACCTCTGCGAATCAGTAAGCATCTGTTGACGCCGTGCTGATGCGAAGGCATGCGTTGACCGACAGTCTAACTGAGGTGCCCGTCGATGCTTGCTAGCATGCAGTTTTTATCACAGGAGATACTGAAGAGAAGATATTGCAGGTTCTGTTAAAAACAGGGGGCCACTTAGCTGTGAGTTTCGCCGATGATCTACCAGCCTTTGCCAAAATTCCGCTTGTTGTGCACGAGGAAGACATAGCAACATACAGAAAGGTGACAAGATTACCGAGAAGATTCGCAGTGAGCGAAGTGGCAGTTAGTCGAATTTGTTTGCCATAAATCAACAGCGGCGAGCACAAATTTATCCGCGGCGGAAACGTATGTTTGTCATTAATGCGAGGGTCAATGGGTCGGTTGCCTAAAAAGTTCTCCGAAGTTCACTAAATTTACGGACGTGCTTGAGTCTGTCATTTAAAGGTCTGCGGCGTGGCTGGTCACCATCTGCAGCTGGTTAAAGGCTGCAGTACACACAGGATGTGGCCAGATGAAAATGATGAAATTCTACATTCCGGCCTCGTAGGTGAGGCAGATTGTTATGATAATAGAAGATTTGAAATAAACGATTACTTCCATAAAAGGACGTTGACATGTGAGAGCCGGAGATGCTGCAGCAAGGATTTTGTCAGCTGACCGTTTGCTACTCGAGCATTACGGATGAAAATAAGGTTACGGGATGAGAGCTGACAGTCTAGGGTGCCATGACTGTCTGTAAAAACCGAACATAATTGTGTGTGCTCGGCGCAATGATCACAGCTCAATCGGTGAGATGGAGAATAATGACAGTCACCCATGAGTAGTACAGCGTATGGGTCTGTATGACTGTGACCCCGCTGAGGAATGATGATAATACTCAGATGGTCTGTGCCTACTACCGAGTTACTACAATTTTGAGGATGCAAGTAAGTGCGACAACCACTGCAAAAATGGGGAACAATATGATACCGCCCTACAATAGTGAACGATTTCGAAATATATCCTGCCATTACCTATTCGCAGAGCTGTCTATTTTCGAAAACAACAACATCGATGTCCACAAAAACACCGCACGGCGCATCTAGTATAAAGTCCTTACATTCTGATCGCGTGTGCCGCTGGCGATATTCCTGACTGCAGTTGCCGGGTTACTGAAGGAGGGTCTGTCGCACTTGCGCATCGGGTTGAAGTGGTCATATCCGCCAAGAAAAATGATGTGCATGACCAACAGCTGTTGGTGTTGTTTCAGAGCCTCGCCAAGTTCCATATTTCCGCGAACTGTTCAGAATACATTTTCTGAAGTAAAGCATTAGGATTTATCAAATTTGCGGTCTGATCTCGTTGCAGTATGCCATAGGCAAACCGATACAACCCCCGGCTACTGTGGCGAAGGCTGTGAGTGAGGGAAACCTACCACCTGTCATGGACTACCTGTAACACCACTTCCATCCAAAGTTCAGCAGTGGTGTTTGACTGGTTTTATGGCGCAAGTGATGAAAGATTAGACTAATGCAAAAAGAGAGTTTTACTAGACATCATAAAGTGCACTGCGACTTGCCAGCTAATCGTCCATCCTCAATTACATATCAACCGCAGATTGAAGGCATGTTGTAGCGAAGGACACACTTTCGATTTGCTCGCTATTCGACAGCAAGCGCTCAACCTGTTTTAGATAACCTCCATGCCGATATAGTTTGTGCGCGTTACCAGACCACCGGTCTACTATGTTTAATAAGTACTTGATGTTCATTCTCAGAAGCCATTTTATCATCTTTCATGTTACCAGAATACCTGTGGTTAGGTCAACAAAACTTCGTACGGTGAAGAAGTTCTACCGAAACGAAGTGGATTCTTGGTTGTGCTCAATTTCTGATTACTGAACAAACCAGAGGCGTAGGTCAGCCATGTCGATTATGTTGATGATTTGGAAACCGCATAACTCTTCACAGATGTCCGGACCTCGGGGTGTTATTTATCATCATGATTCAGTGCATAATCTCCGCTCGGACTGATTGGCTATTTAGCCACCGTTCACAATGCTTCGCCAACAGTGGTCTGAAGCATATATCACCATATATCCGAAAACTTATGCACAAGTAAATCCATGTGTCCGCGAGCTGACACGCAGGCACATTTACAAACAGTCAAATAAGGCGGAGCGGAATAACTAATGGTTTATCGATCAATGCGCAAGGAACCCGTCAAACGACTTTTGTCTGGGTGAAAGATTTGGTTGCAAAGATCGACCTGGCCACACAGGGGCGCATAGGGAACTGCAAAAGTTTAGTATGATAAGGGTTGGAATAAAATCCGTGTGCAAAGTAACACTAACTTGAGGCGGATTTTATGAAGCAGCTCTTTCTCAAAATGAGTGCGAATAGAGTGGTAAACATAACTACTACGCGAAAAACTATTTATGTATCACGTGCGCGCTAAAGAACGGAGGAGTATGAAGCGGAAAGCATGCGCTTGAGATATATAAACGAACACACTATTTCCCATCTGGCAGTAAGTCATGCTAGTCAAGTACAAATCTAAAAGTCAAAATTGGTATCGATATCAACCTTTGAGTCGAATCATCCTGAATACACCGTGGAGCACACGTAAGTCCTAGGGAGGCCGCTTTGACACATCGGGCTACTCAAGGCCCGTAAAGTTGTGCGGACAATTATGAACAGCTATGGGAGGTGCACTTGGTGATGGTTCTCCAGACAGTAAAAAGATAATTTAGCCTGGTGGTTTGTGTGACGACTACCGTGTGCACGCACAAGTGACTGCAATATCGTCTGCATTGTTGTGCGGCAGCAAAGAATATAAATAATATCACTGAAATGTGTGACAACCGAGCCCCTTTTACTTGAAACGTATGAGACGCAACCGCAAGACCGATTGATTTAACGTTGTTGCCGACACCCAGGTACTTTGCTGGGCAGATCTGGTAAGAATCAGATCCAGAGCAAAGTCCCCCCAGCTATGTATGCTAGTTATAGGAACCAGGAACGTGTGTGATACAAACGTAATTTGTCTATAACCGGTGGAACATGGCTCAACAAGACAACAGTCGTAAACACTAATTTTGCGCACAACGTTGCTCAGTGGCCTCACAGTTATCAGTAGAGTTTGTGCGAAGATGCACCGGTCATTACTAGATTTCACCCTAGTGTTTCTCGTTGTACTTCTTTAGTTTATTCAACGCCCCAATTCTTAAGTTTTCCTAACTGCTGACGAGCAGTATAGTTTGAACAATCATCCTCGTCTCATTACTCTGTCCTGGCTGATTGTTCCAGCTACAGCAAATTTCGCTCAAGCTTACTTCGTTTTCTCAGCGATTTGTTTGCCGATTTCAGTGACGCTGCCACATTTGGTGTGCGCTGTCTTCTGACACCATGGTAAGCGGCATCTGAAACGGATCAGCCTATCACAGTGACTGGAGCCAAAGGACGCCTGCGCTTTAAACCATCACCCCAAGTGACTTGCGCTGCACCACTTGCGGTTCCACTCACACACCACGTATCCGGTGTAAACCCGAAGGAATAAGACCAGTAGGTGTGTGAGTGAGGCCTTTGTGTCCAGCTGGCCAATGCTGGTTAGCCAATTGAATGGCTAGCACGAAAAGGAAACCCTTATCTCTCGGAAAATAAACAGTGAGAGAGACTGCAATGACAAGATCTATACTAGGATGAAAGATGTGTGAAATATAATACATGAATCATTTCAGCATACGAATGCATGCTATTGCATTCAAGAGAGGACAAAGTTGAAAAACAAAACTCAAAGTTGAACTACGAAAAGATCAGACAGACGATTCATCATTCAATACACCAACAAAGCTTAAAAAAGAGTAGATAGAAGATCAAAGACACCCCAGTATCTGAAAAGAGGAGCGGATTAGTTGCCCAACGACCATGGTCTTGGTCGATGCCATCATTTTCAAAAATAGAACGGATATGCTGATATGATCTACCTGAGCCTAACGTACTCGTTGTCTCTTCGCCGACGGTGCACTATGATTACGTTGGTGACCAACTAATCCAAGACGGCCAGCGCATTCGCGGCCGCACACATCGCAACGCCACATAGTCATGTCACCACGACCTATGGCACCGATAGGTCCCCTGTGTACCGCACGCTTTCGTTATCGGCCGTGCAATAACTGCTCGTTGAACTCGCGGACGCCCATCCGAATTGTATTCCTTCAAGCAGTCCGGTTCAGCGCTAAGTCTTCCCAACATCTAAAATCAATTTTGTAACGTGAAAGACTTATCTGCAAGGTATCCTGGAATCTCAGCTTTGGGCCACCAGGATTTCGCTTACCTGATTTCAGTTGTCCATACAGCACCTGTTTCGGGATACGGTCATCGCCCATCCGACGGACGTGACCCAGCCAACGAGGCTGATTCAACATCAGCACACAGGTAACACCACTAACATAATTGGCTTATCTAATATTTTCCATTAATCGTCATAATTAGTGAGCTACGACGTCCCACCAACTCCTAAAGTTTCATTTACTTTGCGAGGAAGTTTCTACAACAGGGTCCTGTTGATTCTGGAATTTGCCGACCCGTGCGCTTCGCCTTCAAACATGGCCCCGGCATAGTGCTTCAAGCACATCTCGTTGACTTATCTTAGGTGTTCCCCTGAATGTTTGTTGGCCAATATTAGAGAATTTTTGGGTACATGTGCCCTCGCTATCTGGTCAAAATTCAGATAACCGGCAGATGTAGCGTCCGCTCTCAAGTAAGTTGGAACAACGACTTCGTCAGTGTATCTTGTAGCAAACAGCGATGGACTGGCCCAATTAGCGGTCACAGAGCTTTTTGCTTTAGCAAGTAGCGAGTTTGGGGACTTCCCGTATGGGTCAGGCGATGGCATCCCATCAGACGTATCCTAGCGCTTGTCCTGTCCAAAAGTTGGGAAAGTAGCGTCCCGCCATCATACAGCTGGAAGTCTGACTAACGTATTCTGGACGCTTTCATCTTCTTTGCCGACTTGATCCACTCTATAGGTTCGTGGTCAGTGTCCACGCGATCTAGCAAGTTTAGCCTTTAATTTTTATAGGGTTCGCATTGTTATCGACCACTCCTTTCCAAAGGCTAGATATTTTCCTTGGGTTAGCGCGTGTCGGGGAAATTGATGAACGGCTGTTTGGCCTTACAACTACCAAATGGAACGTTGTACTTTGTCATGCCATCAACCCTGGGCGTTGATCCATTCTGTGGTCCAAAACCCATTGCACACGCCTCTATAGCCTACGCTAGCGTCGGTACAAATACAAAACAGCTATTGTTTCCCCTCTCCGTTTTCGCCGGTCATGTAGTTGTGACAAGCGTCAACTATGACTGCCGTCCTATATCTTTATTGCTTGAGTATATTCCTTTATGTGAAACAAGCCGACTCTAGTCGGGAATCCGGCTCGATGCTGGTAACATTAGATAATGAGTCGGATCCGACTAGGCGCGCAACAAACTTCGGAGTCGTTTTAGAGCAGACTAGAGTGGGTTCCGAGTTGGCCAGAGTAGCATCATAGTTATTCATTCAAGATGCACGTTGGCACCACTTTCCGCACTTTACTGGTTGTTTACTTCAGCTACGAAATCTTAATTAACTCACTCCTGATGGACCGCTAACATTATCCGGTACGTTTCACTAACTCCTTCTGCCATTGATGTTTCCTAGCGAGTATTCTAATTTGGCATGAACTGCTAAGCTAATTCAACAAAATCGTTGTTCCCTCTTGAAGCATTTAGTTCTCACGTTATCAAATGATCTTAAGTAGACCTGCATAGAGATCAACAAGGGACACCTCGACTAACTTCCCATGCTGCCCCTGGGGCTGACACATTGCCATAAACTATCTATCTACGTAGCTTCTGAATACGTCAAAATCAACAGCAAAACGTGATAAAGACAGATCATATGCACATCTCAGATAATTCTACAATAATGTTACTCATGGCGCACAAGCGAGCGGCAGTCATTTCCATGTCAGTTGAATGCATTTTCACTTGGGGGTTTCTGAGTACAATCTATTCTTTCCCGCGGGTGCATCCGACACATAAGTTGCGTAGGGGAAATTCTGAAAAAGTATGACCACGCGAAAATAAGCAATTAAAGGCGCGTCAATCAAGAAAGAATGAAACGATTACATGTAAGTAAGTAACACAGAAAGTGATGAAATTACAGATCGAGACAAAACCAGACCTCCATTTCTCCACAAAAATTTGAACCCCCTATCTTCCTTAATCGTGACAAAAGTTTCTACTTATTTTTCTGGTACCGTCTACATCAAATAATGGCGAAATTCTCCGAATGTTCATCTTCTCCATCCTCAAAAATTCTTTTTCGGGCATGACCTTGACCATTAGGCCAATGTTAACCTTTTGAAGCGAGAATTTGTGTAACTACTCAGCATTTTTATCGAGCATAGAAACTATTGAGGACTATACTTTTAGAAGCAAGTGGGCAAAATACTTCATAAACTGGAATTTTCCTCTTATTATATCTGTTTTGTTACTTTATTTTCATAATTGGTGTATTTTACAATTAACAATTATGTGTACGGTGTGCGTTTCACGTTACATTGTGATCACGCTCATTTGAGCGTGTTCCTCACAGAGGCGTTGAGAAATCTACCATTATTATTAAGTATAAAAAGCAAAAATGAGTTAAATATCCCACCTGCTTCAGTGGTTTTGTCAGAGAAGTCACCAGTTCCGCCAAAGCAGCGTATGGCAGATGGACTGGCTAGGTACGCTTATAAGTTACTCCCACAATCGCAACGGTCATGGACTCCTGTGTTTTTGACGGGCGTCCCCAATCTTCGTGCCAGTTTTTGTAACCCAAGCTACACGCTTACACCGCACTGTCTTAACCTTTGTTTGGTCCATTCTTTTTGATCTTGCCTTGTTGTTGGTCATGAACCCCATAAATATGAACGGGTTTGCAGCCATTTTGTTTTCGAACTGAGCGATGTATAAAAGCTCTGTCTGAAGACCAGTCTTCCCGTGCGTTTACTCGTTAGCCCGAGGCGGTTGGGTCGGCAGAACTAACCGCGTATACTCTGTAGTCCGTTGTTCCGCAATCCGCCCTTTCATTAACCCATATTTCGTTCTGTTTGAGCGCTCATAGACCGTAACGGCAGTTACATATTTGCGTCAGCAGTTACCAACCTAAGAAGTGATAAGACGGAACAACAAAACTAATAACAGAGCTTTATTACGCCAAGGATCAACTTTTACGTGTAGCCTACTATCAACCACTGGGTGGCACATATGTTCAGACCGTGCTTCTGACCAGTGACTAATCCACCTCGGTGTTTTTGTACTAAGAACTGCCCACATGTGAAATAATAACACGAGTCAGAAGTGTTTTCTATGGAAATCATTATCTTTCCCCCCTTCAATTCTCAATAATTTTGCCCTTTATTTGCAGATTTTGATGATTGTATGCTTCCTTTTGAGCTCTGTGCCTCCCTTGTTGAATACTTTCTGCGATGTGGTTCTATCAAACCTTTTTAGTCATCTGACCTTCCAGGTTGAACACATCAGGCAATATGTAATCCTAATTTATGTTGTGTATAACTGGGATGGTGGAAAAAAAGGTGGTGCACGTTTATATGAGAGATAAAGCACATACTCACGTTGCACAATAATGTAACGTAGGTTTTTGAGCCAAAGCTTTAGTGTTCGAAGCGTACGCTCCATTTAAAAATGCTGAATATAAAGGTAGTAAGAAAAATATTTTTTCTCGCTTTTTTATCCCGTGCGAGAACCTATGGCAGTAGTAGTGGTGTATAGTAGTCGTTTTTATGCTAGTAGCAGGCATGCTGAATTACTTCCCGTGGGATCAACTGGACAATCTCGGAGCTAAACTCCACTGGTTAAGAGTTCTACATCTCCAGAAAGTGCAACCCACTCTACATTCTTTCAACGTACTAGTTGCTTTCGATTAAAGAAAGGTGGATCCTACACCGCAATCTACCAGTAAACAGGATAGACCATATATGTAAATCGAACGCTAGTTTGTCAGCAGATGCTGTTATGCATCGAGGCAGAAATGGTGCGGAACGGGATGCAGATGCTCAGCCTCCTCCAACATCTGATTGTTCTCACTGTGGCCACAGCTATCCGACCAAAACTGACCTCAGTCGACACAGAAAACATTTGCATCCCGTCGAACGCAACTGTAGGAAAATGACGGTCATGAAAAGCGCTAGGTCAAACTGGTCTCTGTAAGACTTGGCTTCTTCTGTCAGACTTGCCCATGAGCTGGCTCTGTCGTATTCCACTCGAAGCGGAAGTCTTCACCAGCTACTGTTACACCTCCCAGGCCGTACTTTGGAGAGCATTGTGACTCGTCTGTATGCTCTGAATTGGCAGAGAAATACTGTACCCACTGCCGAACCAACCACTGTCTTCCAGAAATCACGACGTCAGATAACGAGTATCAGGCTGCTGAGTATTCTTAGTGGTTTTCATGCTTGGTCCAGAAAACATTGACTTCACTAGAGTTCAATAGGGAGGATTTCAACTACAGCGATGAATTGCTAGCGTATGCCGGAGGTATTCATGCAGACACTGCCACAGTGGTACAGCTAATATCACTGCTGAACGTGCATGCATAAAATCGTCTTCGCGCACCTAACAGCCGGTCACTGGACGAGGTGCGCGTGTTGCTGTAAAAAACGTTTTGAGCTGCGATTCAAGCCCTCTACCAACGAAAGAAAGATACCGCTTTTGAAGTTTTCCCTGGCTATTAAACAAATGTCTACGGGTTGAATCGTGACCTTGCGGATAATTCCAACAAATACTGGTCCAAGGTATTATCGGCTTGTCTGCACTCTAATAAGCGACCGTCGCGTAGGATTTCGCCTACGGACTGGCCTTTGGCCAGCTAGACCACTGGGAAAGCTTCCAGCACTTTAAAGAGTACGAAAAACACGGCTATAGACTTTGAACGACTGTCGCCCCAACATTTGAAGCGCATGAAGACCGAAGTCCTGGTCGGATATTTCCACTTATTTCTGCTAACTGAAGGTTTTTCCATTTCACTGGTAAGATGACTCTTATGCCGCAGGGAGTCTAGGATTTTGAGGACGTCGCGGGTGGTCTCACTGCACCAAACCCCCGGAAGGGTGACTAACGTAGAAGGCCTTCTACCTATAGATACTAATCCTGGGCAACAGCTGCTATCTTGCTGGTCAGCCGCACGCGAGCCACCTAACCTGCAAACCCCTCCTAACAACGTGACAGTGGATGTGATTTTGTCACTGCGCAGGCACAGATTGCTACGGTGTTCCAAGTTTTCTCTTGAGGCCCAGCAACTGTTGTCATACGTCAAATTTTCTGATTGGTTGGTGGATCAGTCCACTGTCAAGTTAATAAATGCCAGAATGTACGTACATCCCAACAACATAATTATGAAGTGTTCGATGTAATAGTGTATATGTTTACGTAGAAATAAGAGTGATATGACCCGCTGGTCACGGATAGTTAGAAATGTCTAGCGCACGACAATACAAATCACGGAACGTAGCACAGAGCTTAGCAATACCCGGAAACTCCAGAATAAAACAGAAGACCGTGACCTCTAGTCGAGATTGTATTTGCTCTCAGATCAGAGTAACAACGCAGACGAGCGTCTGCACATATATAGCCTTTTAATGGCCTTGAAGAATCCCACTTCAATTGGTGCATTAAAAGTGGGATGACCAATCACAGACGCCGGAGAAACGTGCACCAAAATTGAGTTTAGGCACGTTGTGGCGAGAAGAAGCAAAATTCAAAATCACACTATTTTTCGATAATACCTGGAAAAATAAATCATTTTCGGGGAAAACAGACTTTCCTCAAATGAAGAAAATAAAGGCGCCAAATTTTATTGATATTTATGTATTTATATTTATATCCCTATGCACATTTACTGGAACATATGTGTGAACTACAATAATTCTCGATACAAAAATAACGGGTGAAGTCAAGGGCTCACCAAAGATTGACAATGTTCGTATGTCGCGTGATGACGGGGGCAGATGTTTCAACCAGGGTTGTCAAAAATAGAATCGTTCAGCTTTTGGAGTTCAAGGAGTTGGTTCATGTGTCGGAGTAGTTGTGACGGTTTACGATCACCCAGTTCAATATTGGAAAACAGCTGGTCCAACTTCTTCTGCTCTGACAGTCCAACCCTATTTATCAAGGTTTCTTTTAAGGCGTTGTATGGATATTCAGAAGGTATTTCCTTAATAAGAACACAAACTTCCTCAGCAATCTCAGTTTGGATAGATTGAACTACGTATGAGTACATCATTGGTTGTGACTTAACACTATGAGTCCTGAATATAGCTTCGACCTGACCAAACCACAATCGGGGATTAGAAATACAAAAACTGGGAAGTAGAGTAATGATGGATGTTTCTATGAAATTACTGTCAAACTCAACACTGCGCTGAGACATGTCAAAATAATAAAAAATCCAAAATAAGGTAGGTAAAGGAATCGTCGGGCTCACCAATTTGTAGTGGAATAGATATGTGAACTACAATAATTCTCGATATAAAAATAACGAGTGAAGTCAAGGGCTCACCAAAGATTGACAATGGTCGTGAGGCGTCCAGTGACGCTGAAAAGCATTCGGACTGTTCTAAGCGTAGCTGGAGAGGCGAAGTAACAGAGGTGAACGTTAGTCCAACATATAGGATGTTTTAAACGGGATGGCAACCACGGGCGTCGTAAGAAGAACCAGCAAGCACGAATAGCAAAGTTTATTCGAAAACGTGTTATGTTGCTGTTTTTACTCAAGTGAAACAAAGATCCACAATGTGGTCTGGTGCAGCAATTACGCAATGTTAGTAAAATGATGTACAAAATAATGAAAACTACCATATTTCCCTTCCAGAGCATTTAAGCAAGCGTTGATGTTCGGCTAGGAGGCAAAATTAACAACACTGAACCGATTTAACGGGAACGAGTAGGCAATTCACTATGTCTACCTGTGCAATTGGTTAAATGTGGCGGGGATATGTTGGTGTCCGTAAGTGGTAACTGGATGCTAGATGTGCTCACTGGGATTGTGGGAACTGCCAGAGTAGCGGGGAGAGGAGGATTTGTTGTAAACTGACCTGTTAATTTGTTTGGCGATTGTAGGAAGTCATTGTCCACATGCGCTACTTCCAGATGGTCAATGTTGACGGTATCACGTTTATCTGCTCGAACAATGGTGAAGTAATTCTAATCGCGTTATGTTACTCTGAATGGTCCAGAGTATGGAGGTCGCAGTGAACGCTTTACTAAATCACAGCGGACAAACACATGTTTGCATGCATGTAAGTCTCGGGGAATACGACTGGGCCATGTATGCTTCCGCGTGGGGATTGAGCGAAGGTTCTCAATATGTCTCCGAAGGTCTTGCACGTAGTTCATTGAATCAGCTATGTGGGGGTGAATCTTGGAACAATTCACCGGGCAGTCGCAGACTTGATCCATAGACTAATTCTGCCGGAGTGACTCCAAGATCTTCATCAATGGTTGATCTGATACTTAACAAGGTAAGTGGAAGGCACTCCGTCCAATATTTGTCAATCTTTGGTGAGTCCAGTCCTTGAGATCACTCGTTATTTTTATATCGAGAATTATTGT
>JTDE01001817.1:59599-81771 GCA_014338405.1 Paragonimus skrjabini miyazakii | reverse complement strand
AGAAGGAAAGCGGGTGAGTTGCCAAACAACAGTGGTTGTTGGTCGATACGAACCATAAAAAAGTGGACATAATATACATAATTTACTTGAGCCTAACGTAATCGTTGTCGATTGGCCGACGGTGTACTACGAGCACGTCAGTGACCCACTAATCACAGACGGCCAGGTCATTCGCGGCCGCACACATCGTAAAGCCATATAGTCAGGTCACCGTGACCTAAAGCACCGATGGTTCCCGTCACTACCGTGTACTTCCGTTCTCTGACGAGCAATAATTGCGCACTGAACACGCGGACGGCCGTCCAGACCATACTTCCCCAGACCATCTGGTTTAACTCTGAATCTTCCCAACATCCAAAGTCAATTTTACAACGTGAAAGATTTTCCTGCACAACATCCTGGTATTTCCGCTCTTGACCACCAGGATTTCGCCTACCTGATTTCAGTTGCCCATATAGTAGCTGCTTCGGAATACGGTCATCGCTCATTCTTCTAACGTGACCTAGTCAACGAAGCTTGTTGAGCATCAGCAAGGATATTATCCTGTCCATGTTCGCTCGTTGCATAACCCCAGGATTCGAAACCATGTGCGACCACCGAATATTCAAGATGCGTCTCATACACTATCATACAGTAACGTAGGCAGTGCCATTGTGCGGTAGACACAGAGCTTGGTGAACAGCTTCAGGTTGTGGTTCTTTTAAACATGTCTTTCAAAACGTCCGAAAACAACAATAACCCTCATCACACGAGCTAGCAACCCGCGGGTCGTGGACAAATCCGTCGACAAACAGATACCCAATTAGGAGAAGTCCATAGGGATGTCAACATTTTCTCCACTAGTGTGAATCCCATGAGGAGAAACATCACCCCTCCAGTTGATATGCAATACAAACTTGAATAACACAGTCTCGAAAGCCGGGAACAGTCGGTGTAGTCCGTCTCCACAGTATGCGAATGGCGTGCTATTTTCTGTAAGCAGGAGCATGCGCATCGTTAAGGTATGCAACTTGGTTGGGGCGCCGATATGTCGAACATTCAGCAGGCGTCCATCCGTCCGGTACTCATCCTCAACGCCGTCTTCCACCGAGTCCTGAAAAGCAACTGTTAGCATGACAGTCAAGTATAAACCAAATAGGGTTGGGGCTAGGACATAAACATGCTTCACGCCAGTGACAAGGTCACAATCATCAGAGATCGATCCACGCGATTGTACATTCATCTTCATGTCCACATGCAACACGGTAATCAAATTGACAAACTTACCCGGATATGCGAACTCACCAAGCATCGTCCACACAATCTCGCGGCTCACGGAATCAAAAGCCTTAATGAAGTCCAAAAAGAAGGCATGCAGGTGCTGGTTGCGTTCGTGGCACATCTCCTGAAACTGTCTGGTTACAAACACCAGGCCGATAATACTGCAACCCACCCGGAATTCACACTGATTCTCGAGAACATTGACCTTCAATACGTCCGCATTCAGCCGGTTCACTTGGATTCGTGTTAACACTTTGCCTGTGTATCTCAACAAGCTAATGCCCTGGTAGCTGTCGGAGCATTACTTGCTGCCATTACCTCTAAACTAAGGTACAACCAGAGCATCCATGAACTGTTGTGGCTTTCTTTCTGCCCCCGAATGAAACAAACCAGCTGAAGCAAAGCGCGTTCCAACGCCCGCCTGTCATTCCTTAGTATTTCAACCGACAATCCATCCTCGTCTGTAGCTTCCCCATTGCGCAATCATTTGATCGCTTTATGCATCTTTGGCAAATCCTGGGCGAGAGCAAGTGAACATTTGATGGCCTGTTGCAACGGGCTGCTTAATGTCACCCAACCAATAGTACGCGGACGATTTAGTAGGCCACCAAAATGTTTGCGCCACACTCTCATGATTATTTCCGGCTGATCGCACGAATAGCCGGTGTCCAATTCAACCAATGCCTTGGTAGACTGGATGGATGGACCGAAAATCGCCTCAAGCGAATCGTGAAACTCTTCATGTTATCGGCGGTCGGCGTAGCCCGACATCCACTCTCATCTCTCCCACCAACAGTCGTTCTTGATTTCGCGAACAAGTTCAGCCAGTTGACGGCGAATATTCCGGAGTGTCGCTGTCTTCTCTTCATTGGCCGGGTCCATTGTGCAAGCGACAAACGCCGCATTCTTCTCTCGTACCAATCGGAAGATAGCCGCATGGTTGTCGTCGAACAAGTCAGGACTTTCTGGCGCCCTATACCGATCGTCTCGGTGGTTGTCGCCATGGTTGCTTCCTTGAGCCACTATCACATATCCTCGGTTTTATCAATACCGAAACGTCTATCAGATGAACGACAACTGCATGTTGAAGCGTAGTTCTCGTTCTCAAGTTTTCCGGTCGGAGTATCTGCAGTAAACGGGCTTGCAAACACGGGCAAACAATTGAGTCTTGACCAGTCTATGGTGTGTTCCTTATTCAACGCCGCACGCCAGTCGCGTGATACGCACCTCACGAATGTCACGTTGTACAGTCGCATAGTCACGTATTCAGGCAAATGATCATGACCGCTCCGTGGATGACTCCACTTCGTGATATCGGTCGCATCCAGCTGGAATCGGGTGTTTGTTATAACCAACTTGTGAGTGGCACACAGGTGAACCAGGTGATCACCGTTCTCGTTCACTGAACCAATGCCGTAGAGTCCGAGATGTCCCGACCAGGCTGTTGAGTCGCACCCAACGCGAGTGTTCAAGTCACCCAGAACGAACAGTCAATCACTCGCGTGCACCAACTGGATTGTTGCGAACAGCTGATCATAGGACCGGTCCTTTGTATCATCAGCGTGACATATAGCTGGACAATGAACACTACTAAATGTGGCGTACTTCTCTCGACTGATTTGCAGGCGCATGGACATGATTCGTGGGTTGATGCCGTGCGGTTCGCCTATTATCAACGCATTGATGCGATCAGCGACAGCGAAGCATACACCATGCTCCCGCCACCGTTTGCCAGATAACCTACCCAGTAGAGGGTGTATCTATCACCTGCTTCACGGAGCTTTCCTTAGTCTGCAAGCTTTGTTTTGCACGAGGATGCCACGTCGATTCCAGACCGGCTCAGTTTGATGTTCTGGTCGTCCTGTGAAGCTGCATCGATCCAACAATGTGCGCACATTCCCCATCCCGACGAGCAACGTCTTGCGTCCATGCGCAAAATTCACATCGATATATTAAGTCTGTGCATTAACACTGTTACCTGTCGGACAAATAGGAACAGGGTTTTCTTGGGGAACCCTGCCTACAACCTCTGATTCGAAAGTCGGATCTTTGGTCAACATGATTATGGGCTTTCTGGGGGGACCCTACCCAGACCCAACGACTCAAAAGTCTGATTTACTTGGCAGTGAGAGACTAATCCAGTGTGAAGGTACAGTAAATAGGATGTTGGGGCTGATTACAGTTAGTGCCACGCTCAGCAGACGTAGACTGAGCTATATTGAGTTTTGGGGAAGTAGTTTTTCTGGACCGTACATACTAACAGGCCAGCACTCACGGTTAACCGTTAGACGCCGGGAGTTCTTTTGTTTGGAGGCACATTTTCTAGCCCCCTTCTTCCGTAAGTTGATGTCAGTAGGTCTGCAACTATAAACTTAATTTTGCTCTATAGGCAGTGGTTCGTGCCCCAATGTCTAAACACTCCTTTGCAGTATGTAGTGTGATACATAAACCTATAAGGGTGGCTGCTTTTTGGTTGGCCGCTCCCCGTTTTGATCCGTCTGGCATGGTTGAACCTGGAAAGAGCGATGTTTTAGTCAATATAGCCTGCTAGATGAAAACAGCACACAAATGTGACCACCAGGCAAACGTAACAGAATAGATCAAAGGATAAAGCATGCACACATGCAAATGAACAGACGTATCGACCAAGACGGTCAATGTGTATTGTAGATCTAAGGTCACAACATGTAAATTCACACCCCTACAGGGATGCGAGTGCTGTGATGGGTAGTACTTTGGCGTTTGAGGGCTGGAGTCTCCTGGTTGCTGTTCTTTCGCCATCTTAAACGTAGAACTCGCAGTAGCCAAAACTATGCCTAAATTCAGTGAGTTCACTAGGTGGGCAAAATAACTACAATGGAGGATGTTTGAGAGTTTTATTTCTCGAGTTAATTACTTGTAGGGTTAACGACGGTAGGCCTGAGAATAGACTCAGGTGCCGCATTTGAGCTACGAAAAGACACGCTGATCAGAACAAACGTCAGAAACGGCGCTAAAGTCGACGAAAGCAATGGTATTAGGCAGAGAATTCCAAACTTTGCAAATATGAACAAATTATGCCGAAATTGTTAAAGCTGTAGATTCAGCATGCCCCCCCCCCCTAATGTAACGTTCGTTGGAGAGCGAAATAAAGCTCTAAATCTGTAGGTCGGTTAGTTCAGAATCACGACAGTAAAAACAAATCACCCTGCATTCTCTGATACTTGGGAGTGTATATTCTACATTACGCCTCTTCATAGGAAGAGAGGTATTTATAGCATGTCCACTGCGGCCATTTGTTCTCAGATTCAGGGGGTCAGATAACTCTGTGACTATCTAGACGAAGTCGAATCCAGCTGTTATAAGAATGTTTAAAGTTCTAGGGATGAAACGTTCCAAAGTACCGTTTGAGTAATGTAATATTCTGTTGGCTTTCTTGGTATATGGTGAGTTAGGACAAGTGCTCACTGGATACAATCTGAGGTGTAGTATCATTATTATAGTGTGTGGTGTTGGGCGTTTGCTTAATGTGTACCACTTTCAAATTCTCGATAGATGAGTCAAGAAGGTTGATATGGGACTAGGCAATTAAACAGCTATCTAGAAGGGTAGAATCATCTGACATTTTGCCTATAGGGTAGTATTCAATATCATCGACAACTAACAAAACAAGAAAGACAAACGAAATAGGTTATACCGCTTATATTGATGCGGAAATGAAGAATTCAAAAGAGTGAGTAAGAATTGACTTGTAGACGATAACAGCAATTAATGAAAATGAAGTAAAACAATTTAAAAAGATTGGTTGGTATAGTCAGTGCATACATCGTTTGTGGGTTTATTATTCGGAATAAAGACGGTTGGAATCATATTGAATGCCATAAAAGATGATGTAATGGTACTATTTTCATAGGCAGTCAGCACACTGATGAATTTAACATCGCTATTGGTAAGGCCCAAAGAACCAATCAGGTGAGGAACACCTGCTTCCAAATTGTGAATAGAGGAATCCAAACAAAACAAGCTTATACCATTGGGGAATAATTGGTCTGTGAGTCACTGATTACAGCAGAAGCGGTCTTCCAGTATGATAGCCGAACGTCAACTTCGAATTCAAGCGAGGCATTCGCAATCAGATTGGGTCTCAGACTGTACAGAAGATTATCTAGCAGCGAACCTTTTAGAGCTTGACTATAGACCAGGATGTGACAACTACGGCAACTATGGCGAGGGCTTCAGAAAGCTTTAGGCAAAGATTATCAACAAAATTGGATATGCTGGCGCTTCCCTAACTCTGGTAAGGTACAAATGAACTTGAAAATGGGAATCCGCATTAACCTCTGAGAACTGTGTAACTGCAACAACCAGTACACCCTACTACTTACCTGTAGGTATTTAACTAAATAATCTATACCATTTTATTTCATAAAGCATCATGAGTGTTTAGGAAGTCTTATGTCTATGCGTAGACACACCCAGTTTCAAACTAAACATAACCCATATTCGACCACAGTCCTCAAATCCAGATAAATCCCTCGGCCCATCCACTCCATATGAAAGCACTAGATTCGAGTTTCATTTTTATTAGAACTCATCAGTAGTGCAAATCTTTGTCGGAGCCGGAATATTTACTCCTACTGTCGTCTGTGTATGTATATATGACAAAATGTGGGTGGTTTCCAATTTGAAATAATCCAAGTCCGCGAAGTTCAATGCAAAGTTCAATGCGAAGTTCAATTAGCAGGGACTGAGGGCCACTTGGTATGTCTCTTAACAAACGGATCCTAAATAAACTATTGAAAAAAATCGATTGACTGATACTTTCACCTGACTAGTTCGGTTACCTTCTTCTTACATAATAGTATTGTTTATATAGATTGAACATTACCCTCAATTGATCGCAGCTGTCGCATTCCCATAGACCCCCTTCGAAAAAAAGCACTAGGCTTGAGTTTCGGTCTCATTAGAGCTCGTCAGTAGTGCATACCCTCGCCACTGTCGGGACTAGAAGCACGGCCACGCTGTTCATGAGGCAACCGTGTTTACCACTGCGCCAGTGATCACACAGTAGGCATGACCGAATTATCATGCGAGAACACTCAACCACTTTCGTTTGTGAGTAATGATCAGGTTGCCCGATCGCCTCGAAAGGAGACACGGTTACTGTCTGTTAACTCCGATCGATGACCCCTCGACTAAGACTTCTCTCCAAATTGAAATCACAGAAATCATTGACTTGTTGAGCGGTATTTGATTAGTTTTCGAAAGGGGCCGACTGGAAAGTCTATGGGAATGCGACAGCTGTGATCAATTGTGGGTGATGTTCAATCTATATGAAAATGAAAATCCCCTACCACTCATCAATACCGTTTATATTGTAAAAGTGAGAAGAAATTACATTGCAAAGAATGTGTTACTTACTGGTGTACCCAAAACCATTCTGGTTTACTTCACCGTAGATTATAAAACCGCCAACACGCATTCATTCTTTACAGAGTTGGACCAGTGTATAAGCAAATACATTTTGCAAGCCGGACGTTATTTTCATCGTCTTCAACCTTGCCGGTTCACAACATGTTCTTGGAAGTGGCAGTTTGTTTGTCTATTTACCACTGCAAACCAAGGTTAGGTATAGAGAACCAAAGTGAACTATCCAAGACATTATAACAACAATCAAGTTATCATACCACCTTACACATAAGGTGACATTCTGTTTATTTTACCATTCATGATTGAAATTCTTCGTACCAACTGACCAGTCTTGCACCATCATTCATTAGTCCATTCAGCAGTCACATTTTCGTCATAGATGTCATTGACTGCTCGTCGACAACAGCTAGGTGCCCTTGTCCCACTTGACGAATCAAACCGTTGACTCGGTCAGACTACGACTTCTTTCGCATGAACCGGTAAGTGATTTAACACAGCTTCCGATTTTTTATTACCTGTAATGATGTTCAGTGAATTCCACTACAGACTAGGAATCATTGTCGTTAAATGTTGTGTGCATTAAACCAAACCATGAGGAATTTGGTATTCTTTTGGCTCACTGTATTTATTTTAGATGAGACCCCATTGTGAAAAGTCAGGGCTTCGACTGGATTCGAACCAGCGACAGAGACACCATAGCTCAACTCGGCAAACGCTCTACCAGCTGTTCACTGTATATAACTAAAACATTTGCGGTGTACTGACCTCAGATGAATTAAACTTTTCTCGCAGCTATTTTCTTCTGTTTAGTTGGGGACTATGACGTGATGCCGAAGGTTACGTCCGCTCTTTTAAATGTAGATATTTCTAGGAATTATATATTAACCATCGAGTTTAAAGCAGTTTTATCCTGGTATTAGTTTGGAGAACTCGCAAGTTGTTAAGTGAGATTTATGTTGGAACAACGTATCTTTGTTCTTGTCCGCCGCGTACACAGCATGATAGATAATTAGATAAAGAAATGGATATGTACAGGCAAAACAGTACAGTCTGCCTAGCCATTACTCGCTTCCACATGTGTTTATGTGAAATCCTGTTGCGTATATAAATATGGATGCCTGAAGGAACTATGTGGAAAGACAAACGAGAGTGTACTGATATTCTGTAAGTGGGCAAACGACCCGGATTTCATCAAACATCAATCGGCCAACAAGTGGTGTAAACAGAATAGTAATTCTTACAACCATATTAACAAACTCAAACAAAAGCACTAAGAATACAACAGAGAACAGGAACAAAAATAGCAGTCAAGCACCAACTGGAATAGAGGAAAAATTAGTGGAATAACAACAGTTATACTCGAATCATATTTTTGAGACTACAATGTTTACTCTGAGTGTACTGTGGTTCGTTTCTAGAGGTATACGGACAGTTTCTGTGGTGCACCTTTAGCGCTATGGAATAACCTAAATCGCGTTCATCCATAACCAGACAAACAACGCTGGTAGCCCTCCTGGGATCTACTATGTGAGTGAAATTAACCAGGTGCTTTCTATTGGTAACCCTAAACTACCTGTATCCAAAAGCAATTCACTGACCGCAACAGGTCAGCCGTACGGTGAGCGTATTCTGTTAAACGTGCGCTGGTAAGGAACCGTACCTTCAAATGTAACTTAATGTTTATCAGTTGATTAGATAGAGAATCCACATTTTGCGTCTAGAGGAATGTACGCTGTTAACAAACATATGCTACTAAGGACCTACGTTATCATCAAATATGTAAATGGTCATTGAAGGTTCTCTCACGATAAGCCGAAGAGAAGAACAGGACTTGAGGCAAAATGGAATTATTTTTACTGCAGTTTGTTACAAGCCAACACTTTGGAAAAGACATTTTCGAGTAGAGGTAGAGAACTGTAAACATCTGTAAGAAATAAAAGTGTATTAATATACATCCTTGAAAGATTTGCGACAGCAGATAGTTTATAAAGATTTTCGCGGACAGCGAAAATGAAAAGTGAGTCACCGTTCCGTTGCGTTCCCTCTAACGTATCAGTGAAATGTCAAGGTCGAAAGAGCACATTTTCTTCGGGTTGTCTAGGTCAACTTTAACAGGCGACAATTCATAACAAAAAATTAAAAGCAATCTGATGTGAGGCCATAAAAACACAGGGAACTTTGGTCAGGTCGTATGTTCACGAAGAGTCTCTCATCCCAAATTATGAAGTGAAGTCGCTTGCTATCGGGGAGATAGGGAGGTGATTAGGCAGTGACCGGGTTAGGAATTAGGATACATTCTTCTGAGTAGAGCTGGAAAATGTTGTCCGACAGTTTGGCGGCCACACTGTAACTTACGCCGCTTTGTTCAGACATTGTCACATATAGTGAGGTGACAGTAAAAGGTAAGTGTGTATCCACAGAAAGCGTAAAAGTGCAGTAACTAACTAACCGACATTCGTTACACGAGTTAGCAAAGTTGTAGTGTAAAGCTCACACACTGATGTTAACTTATTTCTGGGATAAGTCTACCGCGGTGATCAGACAAACTTAGCGCTGGCAGGAGCTCACAATACTATGCTGGAGAAACCAAAATAGTCATACCTTTTAAGATTACAGTACATAGCAAAAATCAATTCAGATGGTGGATAGATTTTATGTAAAATACTCAAACTCGATATTACAAATTGTTTATTTAACAACCAATAAGCACATAACTTGTGTTATGAAGATTTAAAATCTAGTGATTGTCATACTACAATGAAGAAAAACAGATGAACCAAAACTCTTGTTAGTGAAATAGGCAAAAATCTAATCGAACAGTCTCATGGATCGGTAAATGAAAATCCGTGTTGTATAGACTAATCAGTGGATGCTTCAGTAGCCGGTACGTGCTCACTAACAATTATTGCATCGTTTAAAACTAGTAACTTTGTCGGCAAACAGGGGAACAAAGAGAAAACGTACTTTCTGACTTGAGAACTGAAGTAAAGCAAAACAACAGTATTGAAAACTTCTATCAAAAAATATAAGTTCCAACTCAAGTCAGCTATGTTGTAGGCTAATCGGACTTCCGTGTTCACATCTCCGCCGTTTCTGGACAACGCATACGCGACCAGATAAGCGATAGTTTGGGGCATAGAGAAAATCAGATAGACGGCTGACAAGAAGAACATCAAAACAGAAGAGCGAAAATGTGTTCGATCTTGTTTGCTGACGGTGGTTCCCCTGTGATTTATGATCAGGTATTGCCGAATGCGTAGCATAAAAGACAAATTGATGAATCCGACCAGAATTGGTTGAATGACTGATGAGTTGGACAACATAACTTGATAGTACTCCATCCAAAGATAATCAAGAGCAAACCAGCAGATCAGCTTGCCTCCAACTGTGTGCAATGTGACCAGAACAGCCACTGGAACCATCATCAGAACACTGAGACAAACTGTAAACACAGAGGCATACCAACCGTAGAGTTGGGGAACGTGACTAAATTTCAGGGGATAAAATATGACCAGAAATCTGTCGATGCTTGCAAGCAATAGAAAATTGCATGCCATTGTCGTGGTGGATGAATAAGCAAAACGATGTAACGAACACATGGCACTCGAGGTGTAGAAGGAGAAGAAATAGCTTCTTCCATTTGTGGCGTAAGGTATGCCTTTGGCTGGGAGTATCCAAAGCCATGCGAAGAAAATATTCGTACCAGCATTGGCGCTAAACATGAAAACTATGTAGATGAGCTGTCTATTCAAATGACGAGCATGTAGTAGAAGAGCAACGACAACCAAGATTGTGCCGAATAAACCGATGGAGCATACAACAGGGGTGATGTATGCAGACCAAACCCCGAGCACTGTTGTCGTGACACACTTTGAATAGGTAGCTCCGGGCAATCCCAGTCTCAGGGCTTCGCATTCAACCAGAAGATCCCAAGGGCTGTCAACGTTTGGCCAGTCTAGGATACTGTTGTTATTCTGAACTGAGGATGACATTTTTAAACAGATTGTATGAAACAAAACTTTAAGTAGTTACGACAATTCTATTCCCATAGGTCGTTCATTAACTTTCCGGTGAAGTCACCGATTGGTCATTTTTTAATACGTGTGACTGAATTGGTTCAGAAAGTCCACGCCCAATGCCACAACCGTAACTCACCGCATTTTATAAACCTTCCTCATTTGCCATGCATTTTGCAAGACATACACGGAAAAACTACTCGGCTTATAACCATGGCAACTTTTACGATTGCCAATATGTCGGCAACCCACTGGAAGCTGTCAAGATTTTTTCGTCGAAACAGTATACTAATTCGTGAGGCTTCAGAAAGATTATATTGTACAATAGGCTATGCTGGCGTTCAAAAGATAATATTTTCAGTTTCCACTTCTTGGTTACCAAGGGTTCTGTGTATCAAAAAATAATTTCAACCATCTAAACTAAACAAAACTAAATCTTTAAATACTATCATCCACTCTAAACCAAAAACCTCCTCCGATACCAACTTTTGACTCAACACACTCCAAATGTATACAAAAGTTTAATTGTCTCCCCACTAACCAACAAGATAAAAGTGACCTGCACCGGTGCCATTTGCGACCCAAAGATGATCTGTTTGATTGCAGTGCTCTAAAGTAACAAGTTTCCAAAACCGATCAAACAATCAAGAAAAGAACATCAACGTAATTTCGGTTTGACTACTCTGTTCAGAGGATGTGTCAGAGATAATCAGGGAAATGTAATGTTCCATCCAGTCGGTACCTGCTTTCGACTAGATGACGATTCATAAAGCCGCCTGAAGAGGGCGAAAGCAGTTGTTTCAATTGCAAGCTCGCATCAATCGTGTCTTTGACAGAAAATGCACAAAGCCAAGATAAATATCTTAGTTACACATCCAGTCAACTGAAAGTGAGAAATGCGGCTCATGAAAAACACCAGCCCTCAACCAAGAGAAGGATCATGCTTAAAACTGTTATGTGACTAGATCATCACCTTACGCGTATCATCTGGAGATAAAGAAAAATAAATTTTGACAACTTCCGGAGTTCGAAATCGTATCAAGCTGACTTAATTAGCACACAAGCCATCTGCAATGACGATATCACCCTCTTGTCTGCTTGAAGTGGTTTGGTCACGCATCGGGGATGATTCTGATCAAAACAGCGGAGTTAATGTTAGACAGGTCATACTGTTCAGTTCACTTGTTGACCTCAAAAAACGTTGGATTGCATCCGTTCGCAGATTAGTTTGTTAGATTGACCGAAGCCAGAGAACTCTTACACATAACCATCACCACAAGCGATTCGTACGGTACTGTTGGTGGTTCCCCTCACCCACCCACCCCGGATGAATAAGATCAAGATGCATGGGTGGAGGACTTCGAGGTCCAGCCAGCCCATGCTGATCAGACGGGATCACTCAGGTTGTTGGCTTTGAAGTTGAAGGAAAGAACCCGTTTTAAATACTGTTGAGCAACTGCACTCGTTTATGGAACCAGTGACAATATGCCGTGGATCGTTTCTACATGGTGCGCAAAGAAGCCTGTCAACTTGGACAGCGTGCGTGGGTATTACGTAAGCGTTGTTAAACAGTGTTGATATGTACTTGTGTACCTACTTTTTAGCGTTTACGACATCAGAAGAGACAAAATCCTTAGGCAAGTTTGTTTCATGCCTTTTGATTAACTTTATTTATTTAACGTTCCGCTACAATTAACGGATATTGCGTCACCTCATAGAAGAATAACGTGTTCGGTTTTCCCATCATGTTCAACTCTCGGAACTTCCGGACTACTCAACATAGCTTCTGTTTGAGATTGTAATATCCCACCCAATGTTGTCCGTACACAGTTTTCCACCCTGGCATTGGTTTTGCTTTGCTGTGCATGATTTACAACCTGGATCGACTACCGTATGAAAGTAACTGACTGAGTCCATTTAGCGTTTCGGTTTCATCTTGTTACCGAGTTCATTGCCTTCCACGTTTAATTTGTCAACTGTGCTTCATAATCGACATGATCAACCATCTTGTGTGAACAAATTTATTGTGAGATTGTACTATTGATATACACCTATTCATCCGTGAACCTTTTCTCCTGTTTTTAACGGATATTAGCCTGATCGGGTAACACTCTGGTTTGAGCCACCATTCATTACTGTTTAAGCGAGAGATCGATTGAGCATATACTTCTGATACATTGTCCTACTAGCTCACGTTTGGCAGCAGCAAAGTTAATAATCGGAAAGGTGAACTCATTTTCGGTGGATCTCCCAAGCATTGTCTATTCAGCGGAAGAAACCGAAGTAGACTGTGCCTGAGCGCAGATCCTTGTTAAATGTAATTTCATAACTTCTTCATAGTTATTCATTATTAACGAAGTTGAATGACATAAACTTTTAAGTAAAATTGAAAGCTATTTTTGGAAGATGCGTAGTGGTTAACTGTGTTTTACAGTTTCTTATTTCATTTAGTTTGCACTGAGGTTTTATCACGGTTGGTAGTAAGTCAGATTACAGTTTCAAGATTGACATTTACCTTTTCAGACACACAAAAGCACCTATTATGCGTCTTATATCAAGATTTACCGATATGATAATTTTGCTCATCGTTTTTCATGGTGACTTCTGCCTTATTTTCTTAACTACATTATCTGGTTTGATAGGTTGTCCAAAGCCCAAAATATACGTGTACTCGCGAACATCCCGACCTAACCGACATAGTTACTGAGTATCCTGTACAAACACGGGTTGATGACTATAGCGACCTTGTTTGCCCAAGAAATGTTCAGGCCTATACTAATGGTACATTGCAGTATGTCGTGCGTTCTGTTCAAGATAATATATCAGATTAGTTAAAATATCCTGGCATTCTCCGACTTGAGAAGACGGATCCATGCAAGAGTAAGTTTTGCACACGTTCTTAGCTCACGATCGAATGTGGCGTATCCTGCCACATATTTCATAGATGTATATCTGCTTAGTTGTTGAGTGCAGCTTGGGTAATATCATGACTATATGAGGAAGTTGAACACCGAGTGGTGGGTATTTATTTGGACGTCTCAAATTCATACTTGAGTCAGTGGTCAAACAACGCATATCAGACATCGCATATAAAAGTCTACACTACATACATACATCATACCACAACACTGCTTTACCTAGTTTCTCTGCACAGAACACTCAAACCATGCTGAGCCGAACAAATGATATTGTGGTGGATTATCAAACCGGAGGTGCGAGTATTCCAACACTCGGTGGAATATCTCAACAGGGGGAGGTACGTCCAAAACCCCACAGCCAGCGAAATAGGTACAGCATGGGCGAGCGGATAAGTCATCGCCCAGCTGGATCAGACCAACGGGCGAGAAATGGCAGGCAAAGTGGGATGGATGACCATATCAGGGGCGAGATTATTCCAACATACAGGAATATCTCGACGCGATCGTAGAATATGGTTAGAGCCCACAGTGGGTAGGTTGCGGACAACACGAGCGACCGGAAGAGCCATCGATCAACGAAATCGGACCAACGGACGAAGAATTACAGGTGAAAACCCCCGATAGATGGTGCCCATCACACACATAAACCGGGCAGAAGTGCACATGACGTGTGGGCGGAAACCGGGGGGTGTCGTGGACTGAAATTCTAACTCTTCAACGCGAGCGCGCGCGTAGCATGGTAACAAGCGAGTTGGACAATACAGATTGTGCTTTATTGGACGCCTATTCGCCACAATATACCTGGTCAACGAGTCATAAACTTGACACATTCAAAGTGCTAAAATAATGTTGCTACATTTGGTTGGCTCTGCCCCTGTCTTTGTCATTGCAGCCAGGCCATTAATGACTTTTAATCGCCGGATTTATATAGATAATATCATTTCGTCAGCTTGTGCTATTTCCAACGGGGTCTCCCCAAGAGTAACGGAAACACGTGGTGCATCTGTGGTGTCGAGACGGTTTCCGTGCATCGACAAAGGACAGGGTTTGCGACGTGCATGTGCCCTCACTTCCGCTCTGTGCCTCGAGGACTTGCCTTATCCATGTTGACTATGCATCTACACACTCGGTATTCCACCACCAATGTCTCTTTCAGCTGTCCCCCATTAAAACAAGACTGTGTGAACAACGCGATAGACTCCTCTTGCTTGCGAAATGTGGAAATTCGCAAATGTCATCCGAGACGCTAAAAATGCACAAGCCTTGGTGGTTGAAACATGTGTTCCGCATGTCTGCGATGCAGCCACCACACCGCGCACTGTCCACTGTGGCTGCTAATCGTCGAAAGAAAACGCCAGACGATCAGGCCATGACGTGGTCACGAGCTACGAGAGCATCGATCGTCTTGTTGAGCAAGGTTGGTAGGTGCCAGCTACCTGGTTCGTAATTTCGTAACCATCCATACCGTTGGTTGGAAACACTCCTTAGAGTAGCTTCGTGTCGCAGTCGTTGGCAAGCCTGTAGCCACAAACTTTTTGACTGTTTCGTTTCACGACACCCAATGTTTTGTTTGCTTGTTTGCATTCTCTTCTTTTTCTGCGTTGTACGCTCGTCGTTACTCATTACTGTCACATACTCCTGTATCATTATCATGTCTGTCTGTGTCATAGTGTCCACGTATACTGTTCACAGATGAAAGTGATTATGGTGATACCACAAGAATTTTAAGCCATCGTCAAAATCGGTTTATTTGTTTATTTACTTCGGGCACTGTGCATGAAGTAATCATCAAGTAACTGCGTTACGTTATTTCAACTATAAATTCTTGTTACATTTGTTTCATGCCCTTTGTAATTCCCTATATCGGCTGCTTATGTGTGTTTAATAATTGGGCCCAGTCATATCACACTTTGTACATTTTATCATCATGTTTGAGCAGTAAGTGAGCTATCTAAGCTGGAACCACCAAAAATGGGGGTAAATTAACGAATGTTCATATGGTTATTTTGCGTCCTGTGTCAACCATGGGCGAACTCCCTCCATTGTTTACGGCAGTCGCTGTTGAGTATTCGGTGTGTGCGGTCTGCGGGAGGGCTACCAACCAACTGGGAAACACTGAAGACCAGACGGGACTGACTGTCATTGTAAGGGTGGTTCTTATTCGGGACTACTGCGCTCACACTCACTCACTATCACCTAGATGTTCGGGTATACTATTTCGGCGGTTACAATGCAGTCTACTAATCGAGGCCTGCGGGTTATCGTCTCGGTTAGCTGAATTACTCGTGGCACCAGACATCAGGAAGTGTACAGCCTGAAGGGGGTCATGTGTGATAGCGTCGAGTTGTTGGATATTTTTTAACTCGTGAACGTTGCTTTAAAGACTATCTTTGAGGTCCCACTGAGACCGGAACTTTAGGAGTGTCTTCCGTGACTGCTGTTGTGGGTGAAAGTCGTTGAAGGTGAACCATGAGTTGGCTAACGGCAAACAAAGTTTTACCCAGGAACCCAACTACATATCAGCCAAACGACGCCCGCGCAATCAGTACAACGCTCTCCGTTGTACTGTTCACATGCTAAAGACGGAAGTGGGGTAATATGACGAAGGCAATGAGTGAAGCTGTTAAAGTAGGAGCAGCTGGTAGTCTACATCCGTGAAAATGTCTGAAGAGGCCGATGACAAGCAAGGACTGTATAGCTGGAGTATTACCGGATGAGAAGGTTGCAATCGACGTAAGCGGTGTTCATCTCATACTTGCAACACCCCATGCTATTCTTCAGTAATGATTGAAGAGGCGGCGAGTTTGAGAGGTATGAAAAAAGAGTAAACCACAATTCGAAATCACCAACCTTGCGCTTAATTCCTCGAGGGATTATGTAAACTCTAGGGGGGGATTTCAGCAATTGGGAACATTCCGAGAGAAGCAAGACCCCGTCCTCATGAAATCTAACTGATAAACTTGAGGACATATCTGACATCTTGCGGGCATAAACATTCCGACTAAACCAGAGTCACCGCAACGGTTTTTGTACGGTACATGATTGTGGATCCCCGAGGATATCGATAAAATAGTGAATATATGTCCAGTCTGTCATACCACTACGATTATGACAGACCTTTCTGGTTGCGCACGAGTTACGTGATTCAGTAATACTTCATACTACGCTAAACCTGGTAGGTTTGTCCGGCTGAAGTACTTAAGATACAATTTCACAAATACCACAAAAAAGCTTGCGGACTATACCACCCGCCAGCATCCCGAGAGTTTGGCGAACCAACTTCAGTACACGAAAGTATTCACTGGCAGTCCGTTGCCACTAGTTGTTGACGTTGTGGTATTTAGGGATTGTAACGCCGAGATTCAGCTACTGACTCGGCAAGCAAAACCTTCCTTTCTAGCACACGGTTAGCCTGTAGAGGTTGAGGCTATCACCACCGTCTCTGCAATGTGCTTCATGTTTGGCGTTTCTGCAACTGATGTATATCAGTTGATTTTCATTTTTACGAGGATCTTGTAACTTTTTGGAAAACTGCGTGGAGTAAACAGTTGTTTCGTCCAAAGGATAACGTGCTTGCCCAGGCAATTTCAGAACGGTAGCCGATCTGCTACTTTTCACTAACTTTGGAATTGTCAACCAGCTATGGTGGTCATACATCCAATCATTGCATGTCTCGTTAAGGCCTATAAACTTACCCGAGGTAGTGGTGGGATACACTGAGATCCACTAAAATGCTCAGCGTAGAACTTTGTTGGCTCAAGTGTTAGTTTCGAGATTAGGCTGGCACTCGCTGTCACGTAACGCCTGAGAGGCCTAGAAGACCAGACACCATCAGATTAGTCAACTCGAAGCAGATACGTCTGAGTTAGTTGGATGTCCCCGATTGACTGGACCTTCTCGTTTGGGATGTTGCTTACACTGGTTTAACCTCATCACTATGGCCCTAATTTAATGGCAAAATCTGTTGGAAACTCGAGGAATTGGGTATGTATGATAGTGTCTTTAACGTCTGAGCTTGTTTCCAGCCCTTGATTATCTCGGTCCATGGATCAGCTTCAGGAAGTGCTGAACGTATCCTTTTAGACTTTCCTCCCTGTTTTCGGTTAACGTGTAATTTGTGTACCTCAGTAAACTGTACATGATATGGATGTCGGTTCTTCAGTGAATCTGTGTGGTTCGACTTATTGGTAATTTATCAATTCAAAGATGATACCGTGCAGGTAGAGATGACCCTGGATGGTTCATATGGAAGATTCGTTTACGTTGCGCGTTCGATAAACATCCTTATATTCAGAGAGTCAGGCAAAGATATGATCCTCACTTAGTTGAGACTCTTCAAGTCGGGCGATTTACTAGCAAAACGAAATAGTTGTAATGAGCGTACGCAACTCAAAATGCCAACATGACTTTTGATGGCATATCCTCGGTCAACGAATTGAGTTTGCCACATTCGCAACATGCCGCATGATTGGATTGCGTGCGACAATCTCTGATTGAGAAATGAGCATTTATTGCAAATTCATTAATGTACTTCGTGATTGACCTTTCTGCCCTAACGGAGCAAGTGAGGTAACCTTAGTTCGCCTAATCCATCGACTTTCGCTGCACTGTTTTGTGAATTTGACACCAGTTATTATGCTACTCCTACTAGCTGCTGTAACTGTTTGTTCGTGGAATAATCCTTTCGCTCATTGTAAACAAGGCGTCAACTTTCCACTTCTGGGTGCAGCGTATGCCGTCTTCATTGGTATAGTTAAAAGAGAACGTACGGTACTCGTTGGTTCTCTGACTTGGAGGTGGTTTCGTTTAAGCTGCACACTTTCGTCCTTCCCAGATCTTCAGCTGGGCGCGATGTCAGTGGATGTGGCTGTGTTCAAAGTGTTACATTATCTGGTCCACCCCGTGAGTTGTCCGCTGCCGTCTGACACGGAGAGTCACGTATGGGCTAAGTAATGTCAGGAGGAAGCGGCCAGCCTCTAACCTTCCATTGTGTGGTTGACAAACGAGTCTCGTCATCATTCATCTACTGCGGGGTTGACTGCTCATGTTGGGTGTAACCGATACAAACCAAGTTTTCGCGATCAGGCTACCGAGAATTGTGGCTGTTTAGGTGTACTCTGAAAGGTTGTGTAAGATTGCAACCACTGAAGACGAAAAGAACCAAAACTCGATAAAACGAAGTACATCAACCATCGAGAACTCGGCTTGCCTTTGATTAATCACAGCCACTGTTTGAATATCGATAGTTTAATTCCAGTAGGTGAGCAAGCCTTATTAAAGGTCAGTAGCCTTTGCTGTTCGTTGATCAGGAGAACAAACTAGTTTTTCATCTAGATTACATCGGTGTTTGGCGCTGATGCTTGAATATCAATCAGTTGGCGAACTAGCACTGACCAACTAGACGCAAATATACCACTCATACACCCTCTAGTTATACCCTTCCGAGCTTACAACGGATTTCTAATACGTGAATAGCGCGATGCAAGCCACTTGTGATGATAATTAGATGCAGGCACCCATGACTTCGGTCAATGAGACAGGCTGATCCGAAACGGATGTCGCCAACCATTTATGCCGTTTAGCCAGATGTTAGATAGTACGAACGTTTCTACAGCCTTGGCGTGGTGGTCAGACTTATGTGCTGTTTTGATCCGGCGGGCTATGCTGACTAGTACACTGGTCCTTGCAGGTTCAACCATGTAAGATTGGCCAACGTGGAGTAGCCGGATAAAAAGCCGATGGGCTCGTTGTGGATGACATCAGTGTGTAGCGTTTTCGTTCTGCTTAGTGTTTGTTCATGCCTGGTCTGGTTATGTGTGTATGTTACTTGTTTGTATTTATAATAGTATGTCTACAATAGTATGTTTTATGTCGTGTTTGTGTGTCGTATGTGGACGTGTTTACTTTATAGGTGTGGCTGTCGAGCCTGTGTGTAGCGACTGCATTTTGTTTGTTGCTGGTGGTCGATGTTGTTGCGTTTGTGTTTGCATGTGCGCGTCACCCGCAGCCTTTTAGTGCAGGCATTTTAGCCGAAGACTTTGCTTGATGGCTTCAATCACTCGCCCTACTGATCCCTGTAGTACGAACCCTAGAATAAGCAATGCTCACGCAAGTCTTGGTAATACGGAATCCAACTTGAGACACGCCCAGGGACACAAGATATTTTCTGTACGTACGCTGCAGGATTGCTGAGGTACTGGACGACCAGAATGCCGCGCCGAAATGATAATCATAGAACTCAGTCACAATGTCATTTGTGTCACAGCGTTAGGTGATACAAGGCTTGTAGACAAAGGTAAGCTCCGCGAAACAGTTGCTTGGTAAACCTACTACATAGGTTACTGGATATATAAGGCTTGGGATCGTGGTATCTGTTTCATAGTCGCTGATCGCATCAATGCGTTGATAATAGGCGAACCGCACGGCATCAACCCACGAATCATGTCCATGCGCCTGCAAATCAGTCGAGAGAAGTACGCCACATTTAGTAGTGTTCATTGTCCAGCTATATGTCACGCTGATGATACAAAGGACCGGTCCTATGATCAGCTGTTCGCAACAATCCAGTTGGTGCACGCGAGTGATTGACTGTTCGTTTTGGGTGACTTGAACACTCGCGTTGGGTGCGACTCAACAGCCTGGTCGGGACATCTCGGACTCTACGGCATTGGTTCAGTGAACGAGAACGGTGATCACCTGGTTCACCTGTGTGCCACTCACAAGTTGGTTATAACAAACACCCGATTCCAGCTGGATGCGACCGATATCACGAAGTGGAGTCATCCACGGAGCGGTCATGATCATTTGCCTGAATACGTGACTATGCGACTGTACAACGTGACATTCGTGAGGTGCGTATCACGCGACTGGCGTGCGGCGTTGAATAAGGAACACACCATAGACTGGTCAAGACTCAATTGTTTGCCCGTGTTTGCAAGCCCGTTTACTGCAGATACTCCGACCGGAAAACTTGAGAACGAGAACTACGCTTCAACATGCAGTTGTCGTTCATCTGATAGACGTTTCGGTATTGATAAAACCGAGGATATGTGATAGTGGCTCAAGGAAGCAACCATGGCGACAACCACCGAGACGATCGGTATAGGGCGCCAGAAAGTCCTGACTTGTTCGACGACAACCATGCGGCTATCTTCCGATTGGTACGAGAGAAGAATGCGGCGTTTGTCGCTTGCACAATGGACCCGGCCAATGAAGAGAAGACAGCGACACTCCGGAATATTCGCCGTCAACTGGCTGAACTTGTTCGCGAAATCAAGAACGACTGTTGGTGGGAGAGATGAGAGTGGATGTCGGGCTACGCCGACCGCCGATAACATGAAGAGTTTCACGATTCGCTTGAGGCGATTTTCGGTCCATCCATCCAGTCTACCAAGGCATTGGTTGAATTGGACACCGGCTATTCGTGCGATCAGCCGGAAATAATCATGAGAGTGTGGCGCAAACATTTTGGTGGCCTACTAAATCGTCCGCGTACTATTGGTTGGGTGACATTAAGCAGCCCGTTGCAACAGGCCATCAAATGTTCACTTGCTCTCGCCCAGGATTTGCCAAAGATGCATAAAGCGATCAAATGATTGCGCAATGGGGAAGCTACAGACGAGGATGGATTGTCGGTTGAAATACTAAGGAATGACAGGCGGGCGTTGGAACGCGCTTTGCTTCAGCTGGTTTGTTTCATTCGGGGGCAGAAAGAAAGCCACAACAGTTCATGGATGCTCTGGTTGTACCTTAGTTTAGAGGTAATGGCAGCAAGTAATGCTCCGACAGCTACCAGGGCATTAGCTTGTTGAGATACACAGGCAAAGTGTTAACACGAATCCAAGTGAACCGGCTGAATGCGGACGTATTGAAGGTCAATGTTCTCGAGAATCAGTGTGAATTCCGGGTGGGTTGCAGTATTATCGGCCTGGTGTTTGTAACCAGACAGTTTCAGGAGATGTGCCACGAACGCAACCAGCACCTGCATGCCTTCTTTTTGGACTTCATTAAGGCTTTTGATTCCGTGAGCCGCGAGATTGTGTGGACGATGCTTGGTGAGTTCGCATATCCGGGTAAGTTTGTCAATTTGATTACCGTGTTGCATGTGGACATGAAGATGAATGTACAATCGCGTGGATCGATCTCTGATGATTGTGACCTTGTCACTGGCGTGAAGCATGTTTATGTCCTAGCCCCAACCCTATTTGGTTTATACTTGACTGTCATGCTAACAGTTGCTTTTCAGGACTCGGTGGAAGACGGCGTTGAGGATGAGTACCGGACGGATGGACGCCTGCTGAATGTTCGACATATCGGCGCCCCAACCAAGTTGCATACCTTAACGATGCGCATGCTCCTGCTTACAGAAAATAGCACGCCATTCGCATACTGTGGAGACGGACTACACCGACTGTTCCCGGCTTTCGAGACTGTGTTATTCAAGTTTGTATTGCATATCAACTGGAGGGGTGATGTTTCTCCTCATGGGATTCACACTAGTGGAGAAAATGTTGACATCCCTATGGACTTCTCCTAATTGGGTATCTGTTTGTCGACGGATTTGTCCACG